>JAADYG010000469.1:0-25414 GCA_023338115.1 Phytopythium boreale
CACGAGCAGAGCGCGCTGTGGCGCCTGCTCGACATGCCCTTCACCGACATGTTCGAGCAGGAGAGCGGCCAGATCTTGGTCAACCGGTCTCGGTCGCACGAGGCGCTGTCCAAGCTCATGTTCTACTCGGCGCACCTGCCACGGCTCCTAACCGACTGGCGACTGGTCTTCGGCGACAAGGACCTGTTCCGCCTCGCGTGGCTCAACACGTCCACGCCGTTCCACATGGTGCAGCACCTGGCCATGCTCGGCGGGCTCTACGACGAGCTAGACAACGCCTTCTGCGGCGTCTCCATGGTGCAGCGCGACCCGGCGGGCGACATTCTGTTCCTGCACCGCAACCAGGCCAAGCTGTCGGGCAAGCCAGACGAGGAGAAGGTGCTCATCACGCATATCCAAAAGTTCACGGGCGGCGACGGCACGGCGCGGTCGCTCCCGACCGAGCTGGACAAGTACCGCGTCAAGACGGACTACTGGGCGCTCGGGCAGCACACGTGTCTGTCGCTCCACGCGCTCACGGTGGACGGCCAGCGCACGCCGTTCGAGGTCGAGCGCGTCAACGACACGCAGGTCGAGAGGCGGGCGATCGAGTTCGCGGTCGAGGCCCGCGGGCTCCTGTCCGACGCGGAGGAGGAGCACGTGAGCGCCATCGACACGCAGGAACGGGAGAGGCTGGCGCGGAACTGGCGCGACTTCCAGTACAAGGTGGTCGCCGGCGGCAGCGTCGTCGCTGTGCTCCCGCTGCTGGTGCTGCTCGCGTCAAGGAGGAAGCCGACCCTGCCTACTACGACGTCGACCGACGGTGGAAAGTGGTGGAGAACGAGAACATGCTGCTGCTGCCAGAGGCTGAGCAAGCAGCGGCCCAAAGCACAAGGCGACGGTGGTCGGGCGTGGTAGGGGGACTAAACTACGCTGCGTTGCTGTGATTGTTTGTGGTGTTAGCTCCAGACGACGGAGCATGTCGACTACTCACACGGGGGGCAAGACCACGACAACTCAGATCTTCTTGCCGACCAGCGCCGTCTTCATGGCGTCGATGAGCGCGGGCACGACGGCCGGGTCCGCGAGCGTCGATAGGTCGCCCAGCTGGTCCTCCTCGCCGTGCGCAATCTTGCGCAGCACGCGGCGCATGATCTTGCCGCTGCGTGTCTGTGGTCGAGTCATCAAGGAAGGAAGCAAGCAAGGGAGCGACGCGTTAGCGGGCGGGTATTCACGCAATGAAGACGACAGCAGCAAGAGCGCACCTTGGGCAGGTCGGGCACGATGACGAGCACGTCGGGCGTGGCGAAGGCGCCGATCTGCGAGCGCACATTGAGCACGAGCTGCTTCTCGAGCGCGGCCGAGTGCTCGGCGCCGTCCACGAGCGTCACGAAGCAGCAGATGCCCTCGCCCTTGATCCGGTGCGGGATGCTGCTCCGACACACACAACAACAGCAACATACGGGTGAGTCCTCTCGCCTTCATCCCTCCTCCAAAGTCGTCAACAACGCACCCGATGACGGCGGCCTCGGCGGCGTCCTCATACCCGGTCAGCGCCTGCTCGAGCTCGGCAGTGCCGATGCGGTGGCCGGACGTGCACAGCACGTCGTTGACGCGGCCCGTGATGAAGTAGAAGCCGTCCTTGTCGCGGCGGCAGCCGTCGCCTGTGAAGTACAGGCCCTTGTAGACCTCGGGGAAGTACGTGTCGACGAACCGCTGGTGGTCGCCGTAGACCGTGCGCGCCATGCCCGGCCAGGCCGAGCGGATGCACAGGTGGCCCTCCACGCCGTTGCCCGACAGCTCGCGGCCATGCTCGTCTGTGACGACGAAGTCGATGCCGAAGAAGGGCTTGGCGCAGGCGCCGGGCTTCATGGGCATCGCGCCGGGCAACCCGACGCCGATGTGGCCGCCCGTCTCCGTCTGCCAGTACGTGTCGGCCACGTAGCACTTGCCGCGACCGACCGACTGGTAGTACCACTTCCAGGCCTCGCGGTTGATGGGCTCGCCCACGCTGCCCAGCACACGCAGCGTCGACAAGTCGTACTTGTCGATCGCGTAGGGGCTGGCGGCCTGGCCGGCGTGGTCGTGGTCGTACGCCATGAGCGCGCGGATGGCCGTGGGCGCCGTGTAGAACTGCGTGATCTTGTGCGTGTCGATGAGCTCCCAGTAGCGACCCGGGTGCGGGTACATGGGCGTGGACTCGAACAGCACCGTGGCCGCGCCGTTGAGCAGCGGGCCGTACACGATGTAGCTGTGGCCCGTGATCCAGCCCACGTCGGCCACGCAGCCGAACACGTCGCCCGGACGCACGTCGAACGTCAGCTTGGTGGTGAGCAGCGCGTACAGCAGGTAGCCCGCGGTCGAGTGCGCCACGCCCTTGGGGGTCCCCGTGGACCCGGACGTGTACAGGATGAAGAGCAGGTCATCGGCGTCCATGCGCTCGGCCGGGCAGAAGCCGCGGTGCTTGGGCAGCTCGTGCGACATCCACACGTCGCGTCCCGGGACGAGCGCCACGTCGTCCGCCGGCTTGTCCGCGGGGTGGCCCGAGGCCACGCTGCGCTCGAACACGAACACGTTGCGGACGCAGGCGAGCCCGTCGACGGCCACGTCCACCGTGTTCTTGAGCAGCAGCGTGCGCCCGCCGCGGCAGCTGCGGTCGCTCGTGATGACCCACTTGCACTTGGCGTCCTGCACGCGGGCGCGCAGCGCGTCAGCCGAGAAGCCCGCGAAGACCACGCTGTGGACAGCGCCGAGCCGCGCGCAGGCCAGCATGGAGAAGACCGTCTCGGGGATCATGGGCATGTACAGCGCGACCGTGTCGCCGCGGCGCACGCCCCAGCTCTTGAACACGTTGGCCACGCGGCAGGTCTCGGCCAGCAGCTCCTTGTACGAGTACGTGCGGCCCTGGCCGGGCTCGTCCGCCTCCCAGATGACCGCGGGCTGGTCCCCGCGGCCCGCGGCCACGTGCCGGTCCACGCAGTTGACGCACGCGTTCAGCTCGCCGTGCACGAACCAACTGGCGTCCCCCGCGCGGAAGGAGCCGGTCAGGGCCATGTCGAAGTCGCGGGACCACGTGAGGTGCTCGCGGGCCAGGTCCCCCCAGAAGCCCGCGGGGTCCGACAGCGACCGCGCGTACATGGCCTCGTACTGGTCGGCCCCGCGGACGTGCGCGGACGCGGCCAGGGCCGCAGGGACCGGGACCATCGCGGGGTCCTCATGTGCGGACGGCGCGGCCGTCTTGACGGACGCGGACACGCCGGAGCTGTCGCCCATGGTCGAGGGGAGGGAGGGGAGGGCTGTAGTTTACGGGGCGAAATATATACTGCGGCCAGCCGTCGGTCCGCACTTGGGGATGAGAACAGTCAACTTCAGTTTCTGCAGGGATGGATCCGCTGCGGATGGATGATGGGTGGGGCCGGACGGGGGATCCTGGTGGTTCAAACGGGGCGAATCCGCAAGTGACGTCGGCCGTGCGGACGGACGAACTCCAAGCACCAAACAGGGGAGCAGCTGCCTGCGCGGACGAGCAGCGCGGACGAGCAGTACCGTGCCTGTCGAGTTACAGAGCACATCATTTTAAGAAAACACTTGGTTTTAGTATGCCGTCCCCTCCGCCCGAGTTACAATTTTAATCGTAAACTTTAACGCTCGGACCCACCAAGCAGGGAGCGAGTCCGAGCCGGTAAAAGTGAAAGTGACGTTGGGACGCCTCGTGTCGGTTGTGGGGGCCGGCCGCTCTACTCTTTCGCCAAGTGTAGCGCATAGCAATCTATATAAAACACCTTCTTTCCGCCGCGTGTTTCTATTACGCTACTACTATTCCCGGTCGACTTTGAGGGTGGGGCGTTGTGACAAGTACTTCACATAATTTCGGTAAGTATAGTAAAACCAAGTGCGGATTACGGAACAGCGGCGTTTAGATGAGCGCAATTGCGAAATCGAAGAGAGAGGGAGGTTGGGACGCGCAGTCTCCTCCTAAACACTTGGACTCAGTATGGAATCTCAACGCGCCCTACCGGCTCGCTCTACCGGCAGGTGGCGCGGTTTAACGCCGCCCAACCTCGTCAATCGCCTGGCCCCCACTGCTGGGACTGCGCTTCAACCCGTCCGCACGCGAGCCTAAAACGGAGCAACACGCAGCTAATTCGTACCTAGACACTCGCTAATTCGTTACGGAGCGACGCTTCGGGCGTCCGGCCTTCCAGGCCTTGCGCCGCGGCTGATTGTTGCTGCGCCGGGGCCTCCTTCAAAGCGCCACCTTGTGAGTCGCTGGGTGTGGAGGGGAGGCGTTGGAGGCGGTCCGAGCGGCGACGTCATCCCGCCGACGCGGCGCCCGCTTCACTGGCGGCGGCTGAAGAAACGCCGCGCAGAGACCAGGCAGAGTGCGCGTCGCCGTCGCCGCGCGCGCCTTCGCGAGTGACGTCACTGGCCGCCACGCTGAGAAAAATGCTCGGTCACAATCGGCGTCACGCCCCTCGCCGGGCGTGGGGCCACCACATGAGCCTCGGCGGCGTTAAACCCATGGTAGGTGTACACTGCCCTGAAGAGCGTGACGAAGGGGCAGGTTGATACACACCGGTGCCGTCACAGTTCCGAGGGGAACAGTAAGTACAGGGGCGCCCTGGGCTCACGTGGCGCGCTCGAACCTACCGGGAGGGCGTCAGGCCCCGGGCCAACCAATCGTCTCCGAAGTGACCGCGTCGGTCGAGTTCGTGCCCACAATGATACTATGCAGTAGGGCACTGCACCGGCACCCTCGGATGGCGGTGCGTACATTAGAGATGCGTGTGCAAAGCGTGTCGGTGGTGTCCGACGCCACGAACTGCGCCTCCGGGGGTCGGCGGCTCCGTTCGTGACGCCGACGCGTCGGCATCTACGCGCTGCTGTTGCGCCTTGGAATCGACCGAGTGCACCGATTCGAAAGGCTACCGTCGTCTATGTGCGTTGGCTCGCTACTGTACCATACTGTGCACTTCCTGCACGCTGCTGGCTGTGATGGCGGCAAGGACACCGCCACGACACCAAGGCTCTTCGTCGCATAACAACCAGGAAGCCTCCCGTCGACCCGTCCTTCTCGTTGTAAAAACACCTCTGCGGGTGGATCCTTTCGCGCCGCTTCCACTCCCTGCGGCACGTGCCCCGGACCTGTGTCCGAAGCGCCATCCCGAAGCAGCACGCGAGCCTTTCACGCCCTCGGTGGCTGCAAAACCTCTCGGAACGACGCCCGTGATCGTTTGCGGGAGCTCCGGGCCGTCGCGTCGGCGGCCAAAAGAACGGGCGTCGGGGGGCCTGCAGGGATATATTACCGAATAGATTCCCTCCATTGTGACACATTTAAAATGCAAAACCTGGAGCAATTGGGCCCGCGCCGCGTGCGCCGCAGGACGAGGTGTTCATTTCGGATGCCCCCCATTTATCCTTAGTGATGGACATCGCAGCGGGGAGGGCGGCGCGTCACGGGCGGCGGCGAAGCGTCATGTTCCCGCGCCGTCAAGTCACCGGAACAGCGAGCGCGTGCGCCTTGCGGCAAAAACACGCGCTTGACGCGTCGAGCATTTCTATTGCTAAACTTAAAGGAAACGAGCGACTTGGATTACCGAAATGCCCCTCCCGAAACAACAAAGCCAACAGTAAACTTCAGAAAAAGAAAACGACGGATCCCTGGATAGCTTACCGTCGTTTCTTTTTTTTTTCTTTTTTTTTGTGGGCACCAGCTAAAATTAGTCGAAATGCGAGTATATCCGTCCCGCATTCTAAAAAAAGGGGGACTCGTAACGTCTTGAACCTTGTTGACGCGCCTACTTATCGCATTCACCCCAAAGGGCGGGAGCCCACGACCAAAAAGGAGACGGACCAACGCGAAAGTGCGGATCGCAACACACTTTTAAAAATAGCGCTAACTGCAGACGCACGGTCGAGTGAGAAGCGGAAGGGTGCGATCCGATCGATCGCTATGTTTATCCGCGTTCTTGCGTCCAGCAGGCGAACGTTTCGGGCCGTGTTTACACGACGGAAGTGTCATAATGCCCTACTTTCCGTCCCCAAAATACAAAAAGCGAAGGGCGGTTGCCACATCCGGCGCCGCTCTAAAAACATGCTCCAATTTGACACCTCCGCTTCAAGTTGAACCTGGCATGGACACCGCTTGGGGCCAAAAAAGGATCCACCGGTTATAAATTTAGGTATCCATCACGGTACTTGTGTTAATGGTGGCGACCAAGTTACTGTATCCCTAGCCCGCTCCTGTCCCCTCGTCCACTCCTGAACCCGCGTGGACCAGTCAAAACGCGGCGTTAACCCCTACCCGCACACGCCCAATCTTGTTCGGGGCCGTCCGCAGTTGGTCGCGTTGTGTGGTTGTTCGGAGAAGCGTCCGCCGTCCGCAAAGGTGAAGTTGGCGGCGGCTCGGAAGGGGCCGCCGCCACAACAACAAACCGCCCTACGCAGGGAACCAGGTGGGCCGCGGGATACCGCGCGCCACTATGGACACGACCAACGCATGGGCCGCCTCGCGTCCACTGAGACCCGCGGACGAGCCAAGAAGAAAAAGGTAAAACCGTCCGCAGCGTCGCATCCGTCCCGTAGTGCGCCCTGGTATTTTGGGGCCCCCCTCCCTGCGGTTTCGCTTCTTTTTTCCCCCACAGAGACACTTTGGGCGCGAAGGTAGCGTCCCCACCTCCGCCCTCCCGGCCCCTCCCCAGCGCGTCAGGCGCCCCACTTTTCAATTGGAAGCCCCAGTGCAACCGCGTCCCTCCCCGCGTCCAAGCGAAGCCCTCGACCCGTCCGGTCCCGCCCCCTCCCCTCCTCAAAGCAAGCGATGAACTCCCTCGTCCGCGGCAGCGCGCGCACGTTGGCGACGGCCCTGACCGCGACCGCGGCCCGCCACGCGCGGCTCGCGTCCCGCTTCGGCCACAACCGGCAGCTGCTGTCCACGCTGGCGTCCTGCACGGTCGTCCACGGTCTCAGCAGCGTCGCCGCGCCCAGCAACGCGGCCAACGTGCCCTACTCGACGTCGTCCGCGCCGCCGCTGTACCCGCAGCACCTGCACGACGAGGTGGGCGGCGGCGGGCTGGGTCTGGACGCGTCCGGCCTGCACCCGGCGGCGGCCGCGCAGATCCAGCGGCACATCGCGGCCACGGGCACCACGGACGCGTTCTTCGTGGTGGACACGAGCGCCGTGGCGCGCCGGCTCGCGCTCTGGCGGTCGCTGCTGCCGCGCGTGCGGCCCTACTACGCCGTCAAGTGCAACCCCGACCCGCAGCTCGTGCACACGCTGGCGCAGCTCGGCGCGGGCTTCGACTGCGCCAGCATGGCCGAGATCCGCGCCGTGCTGGGCGCGGCCGCCGCCCCCGAGGACGTCATCTACGCCAACCCGTGCAAGCAGGGCTCGCACGTGGCCTTCGCGCGCGCGCACGGCGTGCACACCATGACGTTCGACAGCGCGGACGAGGTGCGCAAGGTGCACGCGCTCAACCCGGAGGCCAAGCTCGTGCTGCGCCTGTACGTGGACGACTCCAAGGCCATCTGCCGCCTCGGCACCAAGTTCGGCGCCATGCTGCACGACGTGCCCGAGATCCTGCGTGCCGCCAAGGAGGTCGGCGCCGACGTGACGGGCATCAGCTTCCACGTGGGCAGCGGCTGCTACAGCGTCGAGGCGTACGAGTCGGCCGTGCTGCGCGCGCGCCAGGCCTTCGACATGGGCGCGGACGCCGGCTACAAGTTCTCGCTGCTGGACGTCGGCGGCGGCTTCCCGGGCACGGACCACGGCGCCATGACCATCGCCGAATGCGCCCGCGCGCTGGGCCGCGCGCTCGACGTGCACTTCCCGGCGCAGAGCGGCGTGCGCATCATCTCGGAGCCCGGGCGGTTCTTCGCGGCCTCGACGCACACGCTGGCCGTCAACGTGATCGGCCGCAAGCTGGCGCCCACCAACGACATCAACGGGAGCAGCAATGCGGCCCCGGCGAGCGCGGAGGGAGTGCCCAACTACATGTACTTTGTGAACGACGGGCTGTACGGGTCGTTCAACTGCGTGGTGTACGACCACCCGACGCTGCACCCGATCGTGATCGCGGACGAGACGCGCGGCGCCAACGGCGGGCCGCTGCCGCTGTACCCCGCGAGTCTGTGGGGCCCCACGTGCGACGGCATGGACTGCATCATGAAGGAGGTGCGCATGCCGCTCATGGACATTGGCCAGTGGATCCTCTTCCCCAACATGGGCGCCTACACGTGCGCGGCCGGCTCGGACTTCAACGGCTTCGCGCCGCCGCAGAAGATCTACTACGACTCGAGCTTCGAGGGCGAGGACAGCCAGCCGCTCCAGCAGTTTGTGCACTAGAGGAGCAGGACGGCGGGCGGTCAACGGGGAGGAGCAGGACCGAGAGGACCGGTTGAAGGGGAAGACTGAGCCTCGAGCTCCCTAGACACACACAGACACACACAGAGGCAGATGCGACACTGGGACGACACTGGGGGCGTCGCACCGATCGCACAGACACACACACACCTTATAAACCGCGCGATACAATATAATATACCAAAGGCTCGCGAGTTCTTACAGCAACCCGAACGACTTGGCTTCCCGTTCTCTTCGCTCTGCTCGCAGCCTGGTCGCGTAGGAGGGCGATCCCCACCGGAACGGACGCTCGCGGCAACAAATCCGGACGATGGTGTCGTCTGAAGTCTCCTGGAGGAGCGAGGAGCAGAGAGAATGAGGATGAAGCAGTCGGGGTTCCATCCGCAGCGTGCATTGTGTGCGTTAGCGCGCGTCACGGGCCGAGGAACTCGCCGCCGTCGTCGTCGCCGGCGTCGGTGCCGCCCTCGAGCTGCTCCATGGTGGTGCTGAGCGCCTCGTCCGGGTCCTCGCCGCGCAGCAGCTTCTCGACGCGCTCGAGGCCGCGCGCGATCTCCACGGACGCCGGGAAGAGCGCGTGCGCGCGGTGCAGCGTGGCCATGGCCTCAGCCAGCTGCCGGTTGAGCACGTACGCGTGCGCGAGCTTGGCCAGCACGTCCTCGCGCTCCGGCTGCAGCTCGGCGAGCGGCGCCAGCCGGTCGATGGCGGCGCGCACGCTGCCCTCGGCCACGAGCAGGTCGGCGAGCGCGAAGTTGGCCAGCAGGTTGCGCGGGTCGAGCGCCAGCGCCTTGCGGAGCGCCCTGCCCGCGCTCTCGCGGTGCTCGCTGCGCAGCGCGTAGACCCGTCCCAGCAGCGTGTAGCTCTGCGCGTTGTCCGGGAAGAGCTGCACGACCCTGCGCGCGGCGCCCACGGCCTCGCGGAAGCGCTCCCAGGCGCCCAGCGCGCACAGCTCGCAGTAGCTGAGCACGACGCCCGTGTACGCGTCCATGGCGGTCGAGGAGCGGCCCGAGACGACGACCGCCGTCTGCAGCCGGCACGCCGTCAGGAAGGCGGACAGCGCGCGCTCGGGCCGCCGCAGCTGCAGCAGCAGCTCGCCGCGCAGCAGGTGCGCGCGTGTAGGGCCCGCGGACGACGCGCGGCCGGTGAGTACGCCGCTTGCCGCCGCGCTGATGGACAGCGAGCGCTCGCAGAACTGCAGCGCCGTCTCGAGCTCGCCCTTGAGCGCCGCGTGGAAGGCCGCGGCCAGCCAGGGCTCGGCGTGCGCGTCACTCACGTCGAAGAGCTCGCGCACCAGCGCGTTCAGCTGCTGGTGGTTGGACGAGCCGCCCGCGGACGCCGAGCGGCCGGTCGAGCGCAGCGCGCGGCGGCGCAGGCAGTCGGCCAGCGCGTCCATGTCCGTCAGGGCCAGCGGGTCTCGCTGGCGCGCGCGGGAAAAGACCAGCAGCGCCGACGGCAGGTGCTCCAGGTCGAGCTCCAGCCGCGCGCGCTGCGCCAGCGAGTGCAGGTTGCCCGGGAAGGTCGCGTCCAGCGCCGAGAAGGCGTCCAGCGCGGCTAAAGGGTGAGAGCAAAGTAGCGGTTAGCGCGCTTCACGAATGTGTGATAGTAGGGTTCTTCTCACCTTTGTGGCGCCCGCGGGCGGCGTTGAGGTGCGCGGCCACGAGCTGCGCCATCCACTTGCCGTCCGCCTTGGCCGGCGCGTAATCGAGTGCCTTGTCGGGCGCGTAGAAGCCCTCGATGTCGTCCACGCGCGCGCTCTCCTCCTCCGCCGCCGCGGCGACCGGCTCGTTGTTGCTGCCGGTAGCCGCCGCCGCCTCCCGGCCGGCCGCCAGCTCGGCCAGCGCCACGGCGGCCTCGAGCGCGTACGGGTTGAGACGCAGCGCACGCGCGTAGCTGGCCTCAGCCTCGAGCGCGAGCCCCTCGCGCAGGTACAGCCGCCCGAGCAGCAACAGAACCGGCAGTGTCCGCTCGTCGTCCCTCAGCGCCGCGAGCTGGTCGTCGGTCGGAAGAGCATTCACACGGTCAGATGTGTGCCGCTGCATGTACACTATGGGTTCTAGAGACGGCGCCTACCGTGTCGATGGCGGGCTGCGGGTGGCCGAGGTGCACGTGGCACTGCGCGAGCTTGAGCGCGAGCGCGGGCGGCATGGAGGACGCCGACTGGGGCGGAGATGGGGCGCTCGCTTTAGGGCTCGCGGGCGGCGCGGAGAGCGCGGCGACGCGCGCGAGCCGCCGGTGGCTGCGCGCGTAGTAGTGCTGCGTTCAGCCAGACGAGAGCGTTAAGAAGAGCGACGCAGGGGCGGTACAACCACTGCAGTAGTAGAGGGACGTACGAGGGCGCGGCGGAACTCGCGCTTGAGCGCCAGCAGGTCGCCGAAGAGCTCGAAGGTGCGCGCGTGGAAGCGGTCGGCCGCCGCGTCCGCGTCCTCGTCGTCGTCCTGCGCGCTGAGCTGGAGGGACGCCGGGTCCTGGTCGGCCGCGGAGACCAGCAGGAGCGCGAGCATCTCGGCCGACTCGACAAGTCCGTCGCGTACGAAGCCCTCGAGCTGGCGCTGCATCTCGCGGGCGGCGAAGGGCCGCGGGACGAGCGGGGCGGACGGGGATGAGGGACGGACGCCATGGCTGGGGGCCGCGGCGCGCGGAGGGGACGAAGAGGAGAGCGGGGAGGACGAGGAGGAGGGCGTCATGCGCGCGAGGAGGCCGCTGGCGCGCGCGAGCTGCGGGTGGCGCCTCTTCTTGGGCGGCGGCGGTTGCGACGCGCCGGCATCCGGAGGCGCGGCGGCGTCTTGCATTTTTGACCTTTTTTGTTGCTGTTGTTGCTGTTGTCGTTGGTGTTATAGTTGGAATTAGGGAAGTCGGGTGGGGGTAAACTACTTGTGCATTGTATGGGGGTTCGTGCGTGGTGCGTTTTATTTCGAATGAAACCGTAAAATGATAACAATATGATATAACTTGTTGGAGTAGGTCATGGCAGGTGGATGCTTGAAGTGTACTAATTTAAGAAACAACTTTATGACAGTGCGACCACCTTGACAACATGGCTACACTTGTGTCAACGCCACCATGTCAATGGCGACACCCAGCGAGCTCCAGACTGCTCGCTCTTACTGGCATCGTCACCACCAGGATACAACACTATACGTCTTACGTGCACGTCACATTTCTCTTTCTCTTAACTGTGCTTGAAGGACGTCGTCGACGCGTCCAGAAGACGCGCCGCCTCCCCACACCAAGGCCTTGCCCGCTTGTTCCTTCATCGACTCTGAGGAGAGGGCCCCGTACTACGGATAGAAAGCTTACAGCTCGTCGTTCTTGCGCTTGATCTCGAGCAGTTCGACGTCGAAGACGAGCGTGGCGCCGCCCGGGATCTTGGGCGGCGACCCGCGCGCGCCGTAGCCCATGCCCGACGGGATCGTCAGCCGGCGCTTCTCCCTGCAATTCACCATATACACACACCAATAAGTCAGTCACTGTCGGTCGGTCAATGTCACGCAGCAGTAGATCGCAAGCTGCGGACGTACCCGACGCACATGCCGACCAGACTGGAGGTTAGCAATCAACCAGACAACAACAACAAGGCACAGTGTGTCAGTCTCTGCTGTGAGCACCACGATCCCAGCGCGGAAGCCGAGCCTCACCCTTGGTCCCAGCCCTGTAGTCCGCCGTCATGGACAACAACAGCAACAACAGTGTGCACGCGTCAGTCGTCAGGGCTCTCCGTATTGTACGCTCCTGCATGGCCGCCCACCTTGATGACGCGTCCGGCGCCGAGTGGGAACTCGAAGGGCTGGTTGCGGTCGAAGCTCGAGTCGAACTTGGAGCCGTCCTTGCGCAGCGTGCCCGTGTAGTGCATGGACAGCACGTCGCCCACCTCGCTCTTCTGCGGGCACTCGTCCGGCCGGAACTTGACGCCGATGCGCAGCTGCGCGTCCGCCGGCAGGTCCTCCTTGGCCTGCACCGCCGCCGTCGTCGCCGCCAGGGCCACCACCAGGATCGAAAGCCACTTCATCGTCTCGTGTAGGAAGCTGGGGACACGCCGGTCGCTTGGGGTGTCGGCGTCTTGTTGTCTAGTGATGATGCCTTCCCATCATGAAGGTCAACGGCCAGATCGCGGTCCAAGTGGTCGGCGTTAATTGGATAATATTAACAACATACTAGCAAGATGATTCGATAAAATTGAAAAAATATTATTATCCAATGATATGCGCGTATTGGCGAACCCCCTCAGCCTGGGAAAGGTTACGCGGGTAGGGGAGGCGGACGTACCCCCCTCACTTGAGCGGACGTCGCTTCGGGGTCATGGACCAACATGGAGGGAGACGCCGGAGTGTAGTTGATCTTGCGCGCGGTGGGGGCGACAAAATGGCGGCGCTAGGTGACGTTGGCGACTATAACGGCGTTGGGGAGTGGGTCGACGCGTTTGCGGCAGCTGTGGCCGCCAGCGCGGGTGAGTTGGGGTGCTGGGGGGGCTCTTTGATATGCGAACCCGTGAATCTGACCTGCTCTCGTTGGAATCGCGACATGACCGTGATCATTAGCAGCGCTGGAGGACGTGGCGACGCGTGAGCGGGCTGCCTCCAATGTTCTGCCGGCTATCAAGATATGCGTGGATCCGATGCGCGCGGGCGGTGCATTCGACGACAGAACAGGTAGCCCCGCGCCGCCGCCATGTCCGGCCTCCGTACGGGTTTCTAAATGCGCTCCGCATTCATCGTTAGAGACGCTGCTGTCGGCGTGCTGAGTGATGATGCGCGACCGCCGCGGCATCGACTGCTTGCTCACAGTCGAGGCGCTCGATCAGTTCCTTGCAGCAGCAGAGGTAGTAAACGTGAGCTGGGGTGCGCGTGAAGAAGCACTCAAGTGCGTCATCAACTCGGTGTACTCGCGGCCCGAGTTCGTCGCCAGTCTGCTTTACGCGGATGGCAGCAAGGATGCCACGTTCATCCCGCGGGTGCTGGCGCTTGCGGGTCACCAATCCCCCGCTTCGTGGCTCACGCTCGTGTGGAAGACCCTGCTTGTGGCGTGCGACTGCTCTGCCGTCGTGCAAGTTCTGTCGCAGTCACTGGACGCCTGGAACCTCCTCTACACGGTCTGCATCCGTGAAGAAACCGGTCGATTGTCGACTGAGCGCCTCTAATCTAACGTCGTCCATCCATTGTGCCACCTGCAGACGATCTGCTACGCTGTCTACGATCCGGCGCAGCATCGGAGTCGCGCGGGGCCACCCGACTGCGTGCTGATCGAGATGCTCAAGCTGGTCGCCGTACTCGTCAACGAGATCAAGTGGAGCGACGGCGACGCGGCTGCAAGCACCGCCGTCCTCCAGACCATCCACCGGTACGTCATGAATGCACGCTCTCACGCACTGGCTGCTGCGTCACCAAACATATGAGTGGCTTACCGATGCAGACTCGGCGAGCTTCTGCTCTTCATCCTGGGCAGCGACGCGTCCATCGACGTCAAGAACCGCGTCGCCGAGGTCTTCATGTTCCTGCCGCCCGCGCTTACGGCCGCCTTCGTCGACAAGCAGCGCATCGACAACCCACTCGAATCCATCCTCGACCATCTCGAGGTCATGTTCGTCGCTGTTCGGGTCGAGAAAACAAGGTAAGCGCGACGCTTGTGTGAACCACAACCTGTTAGATATTCATTACCGTCTTCACTACTTACGCCTGCTTCCATCACCCCCGTCGAGGACATGCTGCCGATCCTCATCCTGTGCCACAACCTCACACTCGCGGGCAACCCGAGCACCATCGCCGCCTTCTTCCGTGTAGCCGTCCTCCTTCCCGAGTTGGCACCAGCATCGAGACAGGCACGACGCGCGACGTTTCTCTTCAAGCACTTGCAGTTCTTCCTCACGTGCCTCGACACGGACGTCAAGCGCTTCACCGGCGAGTGGCTCTACCTCCTGTGCGACCAAAACGGTACGGCCAACGCGGTTTCTCACCATTCTGACAATGATGGAGGCTCTTGCTCACCTTGCTCGCATTTTCGTCCGTCCAGCCGAGGAATACACGCGACGCACGGGAATCGGCAAAGCGATCGGCATGCTCCGTGTCAAGGGCCTCATCTAGGCGCGTTACTCGGCGGCTTGGAGCTTGTCAACGGCGATGGGGCTGCCGAGCGACAGCAAGCGCTGCCGCCGAATGTGGCTGCTCATGCCCATTTCCTGCAGGAGCTGGAAGAGATCGCCAGAGTTTTTAATATAGTACGGCGCTTGCGACAGCTTGCGTCCCAACGTGCACACGAACGTGTTCACGGGGAACCGATACTGGTCCTCTTCTTCCGTGATGTCGTCACGTTCGCGTAGGTCGGAATGCTCGTCCTTGAGAAGATCGTCTTCGTCATCCTTGTCGTCGCCGCGCGTGCTGATGCTCGTGCGACGTAGCGCCGCCTCCCTCTTGTCAGGGGATGACGCCTCCTCAAAGTCGGTCACCGACGTCGTGAAGCTCATGAAGCTCTCACCCGTTGCACTTCCCACCGCGTTCTCGTCTACTTCGGTGTCTGGCGAACCAACAACCACATCCATCGATGTCGAGCTGTCCCCGCTTCCACCGACTGCCGACGACCCGTACGACGTGCGTCGATCCCAGCTCGCGCGGCGTTGCGTGCTTCTAGATGCTCCATCTCCATCAGTCGCAATAGTTTCAGCCGTGTTCGAGCCGTCTTCCAACTTCGCACGTGCAGTTGGCGGACACACGAGCGCCCAGCATGCGGCAGGAGTGTCGGGCATCTTGTGCAGCCCAAACTTATCGCCATACTTGGTGCGCATGGCCTTGAACAGCGCAGCGGACGGTGGAAAATCACGGCGAGGAGTAAACTTGCTCTTCTCAGTGATCTCGTCCCGTCGGGCGTTCGACGGCGTCGTCAGCAGCGTGCGCGGGAACATGTTGGCCGCGTCGTCCGAGACTGAGGCCTTGGCCACAGGCGTAAACTTCGTCATGTTCTCCCCCAACGCCAAGAAGTCCGCGTCTGGTGTCGCACCGCGTGCAGGCAGCCTCGCAAGCGCTGCGGGCCGGTCAGACAGCAACATGTCGTTGCTACTCGAGCTGCTCGTCAGTGTACCTGCAGCGTTGATGTCGCGATCCGAGCGCCGCCGATACCCAACCCCAGAGTTGGGAGACGGCGGCGCAGCAGTCACGCCACTAAGACTTGTGCTGCTGTTGCGATGATCATCGCTATAACTCGAGCTTGTCCGAGGAAGTTCCTGCATGCTCAGGTCGTTCGACATTCCGCTCGTGTAGTAAGATTGTCCGTGGACCGGCCCGCTACCAACACTCATGGTGGTGAGACCCCCTTCATCATCCAGGTCGTCAAAGCCGCCACCACCGCGGCTGCTGCTGTACAGCGGAGGCTCCGACATGCTCTCTTCCATCATTTCGTCTTTCTCCAACTGCAAGCAATACGCTTCCAGGTCGATCGGAGGCGGCACAAGCACGGCAAAGAGATCTTCATCCATGCGATCGTCTCCTGAGGCGATGACCAGCACAAAGTCCACCGGTTGGTAGTCTTCTGAAGCCAGGGCCAACTCGTGATGAACGCGATGCATCATCACACCGGCATCTTCCTCGTCCTCGCCTTCCAATGGGTCTACTGCAGTATTGCCACTGCCATCGCCTTGGCCAGGTACGGTGAAGGGATTCACCTCGTCGCCACTGTTCTTCGTCTTCCACTCCTTGTAGCTGGTGGGGAACGCACCACGCGGAGTCGCAAACGGTGACGACGCAGGTGTTACCAAGTCGCCAAAGTATTCGGTTGTCACAGGCGGATCGTCGGGAAACAGCGTCGCCCAATTCATAAACTCCCACACGCGCTCGAACAGCGAGCCCTTGCTCACCTTTTGCGGACGCACTTCCAACAGGCGGTTGCCTGGACACACCGACACGGGCAGCGACCGCGTGATCTCGCGCAGCGATACGAGCAGCTCGCTCGCTTGCCACAGGCCGTGATCCAAGTCACAGTCGCGATAATGCCAGGCGATTGAGCTGTCTTTTCGCTCGATGAACGCGCCGGGTGTGCGTTCCGTGTAGTATTCGAGCAGCGGCAGCACGTGCTCCCACCAACTCACGTCCAGGTTCGGCACCATGCAGTGCCAGCCGCTTGACTCACCAACCCACTTGACGTACACGCCATACTCGGCTGCAAGAACAACGTTACCGGCTAACCCAGCGAACCACTGCTCGCACACTGCGGTACTGCGCGCACTAACCAGCACGACAGTGTTGCGCGGGTCGCTCGTGAGCATGGAAAGTTGCCAAATCAGCTCCTGCGGCGGGTACGCAAGCTCTGGGATCGACGCTTCTGGCGCGAGAACACCCTCGTATGTGAGGAAGATCAGTCGGCGCGATGATCGCGCGTACGCTGACGTCATGTCGCGACGGCTAAGCTCGCGGCCAGATCCAGCCGCCGCGTTTTCTTCGCTGCATTCACGCAGTTGCTCCAGGAAGTTGTCCGCCCAGTGCCGCGACGTGAAGGTGCTCACGTAGCTGTACATGTGCTGATGCTGCCGCATCACCTCGTCGTCATCGCCCTGCAACGATCGCGCGAGTGCCGCCACGACCTCTTCCGTATTCCACGGATTCACAAGGATGGCGCCGCCGAGCGACTGCGCGCATCCGGCGAACTCACTCAATACGACGCGCGCGTGCTG
Organism: Phytopythium boreale; assembly: GCA_023338115.1. Classification (NCBI taxonomy): domain Eukaryota; phylum Oomycota; class Peronosporomycetes; order Pythiales; family Pythiaceae; genus Phytopythium; species Phytopythium boreale. The sequence goes on from JAADYG010000469.1 coordinate 16,986, forward strand.
ACCCGCAGCTTCACGACACACGACATACTCGAACGGGATCGTGTTCATTCCGTCGCGAACGGGAGTAATCACCAGCGTGTCCGCCAGCGAATATAGCGCGACCAAGTCTTCTGCGGCGATCTCTTTGTTTAAATAGTGAACTGGCATCTCGGCGCCCACATCTTGCAGCTTGCTGTTGATCCGGGACACCAGCGCTTCCACTTGAGAGCCGAGTACCAGCGCCGACGATGACGATGCCATGGCCGACGATGAAGAGAACGATTCCGCAGTCAGAGAAGACGACGCCGACGTTAATGAAGTCGAAGAGGACGACGAGCCCGTGACGATCTGCAAGAACACCACTTCCTTGGCGAGTTCCGGGCGCAGCGTAAAGAGCTCTTCGACCGCAAGCAGCTTGTGCACGAGTCCCTTCGTGAGATCCAGCGGGTCGACTCCAAGCAGAAGCTTCTTTCCCGCAAACTGGGTAGCAAGTTGCTGCCGGCTCTCCTGTACCATGTCGGACTGCATAAGCGATACGTATCTGTCCGCATCGATGCCGACGGGGCAAATGGTAACACGCGCGAAGTGCCCATTCCACTCGACGCCCTTGTGGCTGCTCTCGAGCCCCAACAATCGAACGCACGCGCTCTGGAAGTGACGCGCATACTCATACGTCTGGAATCCCACGAGGTCGGCGCCGAGAATGCCCGTCAATATCTCGTCGCGGTAGTTCAGAATCCGGTAAAGCTCCGCCGACGGGAACGGAATGTGCATGAAGTACCCAATATGAATGTGCTCGTTCGGGAACAGGTTCTGGACCATTTGCGGCACGAGCGACAAATGGTAGCCCTGCACCCAGACGAGGTCTCCTTCTTCGTAGACCGCTTGAACCGCGTCGGCAAAGGCTTGGTTGACGGCCACGTACGCCTGCCACATCTTCTCCATGCTGCGATCGTCTTCCGGCCCATAGGCGGTGCTCGCGAGGTCCATCTCGTGCGTCATGAGCTGGTCATCGGTCGTGGGCGGGAACGAGTGGAACAGCGGCCACAGCACGATCTGGCAAAAGCCCTGGTAGAACAGTGTCTCGCGCTTGGGGTCGAGCACGACTGGGAAGTAGTTGCGCTCCTGCAGCAGTTGTTCGCGCAGCGTATTCTGCTCCGATGCGTCAATCTCGCCATGCACTGAGCCGATCCACACGCAGTCGTAGTGCTCGTGCAGGCACAGGTACGTCTCCATGGCGCCATCGGCGCGCCGCGCGTGCTCCTCGAACTCGGCGCGCCACTGCGACTGCGCGTCCTCCGAGATCAGGCGGAAGGGCAGCGAGCGCGTTACGAGCAGCACGCGGCGCCGGCGGCGCGACCCGCCCGAGCTGTCCTCGGCGTCGCCGCCGGTGCCGCTCGTCGACTCCTGCTCCGCCTTGGCCCGCTTCTCGCGCACCTGGTTCAGCTTCGTGTACAGCGCCGACAGCTCGCGCAACAGCTCCGCCTCCCGCTCCTTGAAGCCGCTGCGCGCTTCTCCGTCGGCCGCGTCTACGGCAACCTCCGCCGCGTCGTCGGCCGTCATCGCGCGTGGACTTTCTTGACACGGCTCGGTGTTAGACTCGGAGCGTTGACGTGGACGCGGAACTTGTGCGAATGAGCGCGCCGTGCATCGGCACGTTGGGGATCACGAGCGAGACGAGCGAGAAGAAGGACGCGCGAGCGAAAGGGACCCGGGACGCGGCGATGCCTCCTTAGTACCTTCCTCCAGCGCGCGGCTTTCTTCGCCGTCCTTTGGTCTATCGGTAGTGCTGCGATCAACTGTCGGTTGGACCTTATTCGCAAGAGTTTCCCTTTTGTTTCTACGGGATATGTATTTATATAGTCATAAATATGGTTATTGCTTTAATATATGACCCAATTAGAGGACTCCATATAGATGTACGGAGGTTTCAGTGGATGCCGCCTTTCTCGGCGAAAGCGCCGTGCATTATTGATCACTAGTGACCACGGGACAGTGGTTGCTGTATTGTCGCCGACGCATTGGATATGAGCGGGCGGGAGGTGGTGGAGCGACGCGTGGGCGGCGAGTACGCGCTGGTGACGCGGCGCTACCGCGAGCTGCTGCGGCGCTGCGGGGTGCTCGAGGACGACCTGTCCAAGGTACGCTTTTAGCCCGATGCTTCGTCTTACTACTGGGCATTGACGCGATTGTCGCGCCCCCAGAACGGCCAACTGTACCTGCACGTGCTGTCCGAGTCGGCGGCAGTCCTGAAGGTGCGACGGCCGAGCACGAGCGCGCTGCTGGCGGCCATGAGCGACCTCCAGACGGGGGTAGACGCGGCGGAATCCAGAGCGGACGAACTGCGCGCGGCGTCGGGCGCGGCGCACCGCCAGTCGCACGAGCTGCAGCGCGAGTGGCAGGATCTACTGGTCACGCGGCGACAGCTGGATGACGCTGCGGAAGAACGCGAGAAGCACGGTGAGTACGCGCGCGGCTGTCGTTCCAGTAGTGGAGAACGCGTTAAGCTGATCATCGTGGTGGTGGTACAGAGAACTCGGTCGTGATGGAGCAACGCGCGATCGAGTACGAGGAGCAGCAACGCTCCAGCGAAGCTCAAGTGGTACGCGCCGATCCTGTCCTGCGGTGATGAAGCATCATGTGAGGGCAGGAGAACTGACGGACGCATCGTGGTGGCAGGCTTCGCTGCAGAAGGCGCTGGAAGACGTGGCGTTCGACCAAATCAGAGACAGGTACAATGTCCACGGTTGTGCTCGGACGAAACGTGGTAGTTCATCAATGGCGTCGGTGAGCGGAGTGATGACACGCGCTTCTGTGATTTCATGCTGTCACCATGACAGGATGGAGCACCACAACCTGGACGCGCTCGACAAGGTAAGTTGATGGACGCATCAAACGATCTTGATCACTATAGCAACGCCCTCACTCGGTACGATACGCAGGAGTGCCAGGAACTGGAGGCCGAGAATCGCGCACTGCGCGACGAGTTGAGCGCAGTTTACCACGACTTGCCGCTCAACAAGGACGTCGCAGCCGGCACACTGCTGGAGGCGCGGCTGGAGCTCCAGCGCCTCGAGGACCAGTTCAACACTCGCATCCAGCAAATGATCTAATGTGGAGCGCGTTGGTGCTTCTTAAATATCGACCGACCAGCCGCGCTGCGAAGCAAAGTCGTCTGCCAACACCCTTAGCCGCGGCACGATGCGGTCGCTCGTCTCGCGGTTCGCGCGCACCGCCTCTTCGAGCAGCGGGAACGACGCGGCCTCCATCGTGTCCGAGACTCGGCGTAGTTCTTCGACGAGTGCGCTCACTCGCGCCTTCGTATGTGGGGCATCACCACGCTCCTCATCCTGCAGCTCCCGCATCAAAGCATTCATCGCCGAGCCCATATTCGCCTCGCCTTGGTCGGAACCGCACAGCTTCTCAAGCTCATCCAGTCGTTGCAGCAACGCCTTCAAGTTCCCGTACGACGGCACTCCAAGCGCACGGAAGACGCGATTCAGTCCGTTGCCTGGGTTGTCGCCGCGGTCGCTAACGCCGTCTTGCTTCAACTGGTTGATGGAGAACTCGGCGAACGGGATGAGCAGATCGCGCTGCATCAGCCGAGCCGCTCCATCGTTGCCGTCGTCGTCACCGCTGCCTGCGATTTCGACAGACTGGACAAACGCGCGGTCGAACACGTCCCCAAGCCGCTGCCGCATACTGGCCAGCTGCCTCAGCTCTTCCGTCGTCAACGTCTGCCGCTGTTGAAGCAGTCGGCCACTCTTCCCGCCACCATATTTTTCTAGAACGCGCTCGCGCGCATACGTGAGCAGTTCCTGCTGTCTGGCGGCGACAGCGCCCATCATGCTCTGGTTCTCGGCGTGCATCGCGCGGATGTGGTCGAGCACGTTCTGCTGCCGACGGTCAAAGTTGTCCATCATCTCGAGCTGGTGCTCCAGCTTCAGCTTGTGCTTGCGCGCGGCCTCGATCTGGTCCGTTGCCTTCCCGTACGTGTCGACAGCCGCCGCGAGCGCCGCGCGCTCCACCGCGTTGCTCATCTCCAGCTCAACTGCCTCCGCGACAAGCGAGTCCGTCGACATCGTTGTTTCGCCTGCTTCATAGTCGGCCAGCTCGCGATTCAGCTGCGCCGAGCGCGCGTAGGTTGCCTGAGTGTCCGCGAACCGCGCAATGTGCTCCTTCTGGTGTCGTCGCAGATGCGCGCGCACTTGTTCCAGCGCGTCGCGAGTCGATACCGCGCGCTCCTCGACGTGCGCAGCGTATTGCGCGTCCTGCTCGTCGCCGCCCCGCGTCACCGCGCTGTCCACCGGCCGACTCGCGGTCTCCTGCAGCCACAGGAGCAGCCTGCGGCCTCCAAACTGGCGCACATGCTGCCATTTCCATGCGACGTAAGCACATGCGCTTGTACCATGAGACTAGTCGTTACGATGGACGCCTACCTCAATGTCGCGGTCACCAAACTCGACGCCCTCGGCCTCGCGGCTCGCGTTCAGCAGCCGCAGATACTCGCGCAGCAGCACGTCCAGCGGGTTTTCGCGCGCGTCACTGCTCACCTCCATCGCCAGCTGCGGCGCGCCACCGTCGGATTTGGTGGCTGCGACTTGACGCACGCGGTCAATGCGCTCGACAACTTGCGCCGTCTCCGCGTCGCGCTGGGCCGCGAATGCGCGCTGCAACGCTCGGCGCTGCTTGCTGTCGGCGGCTTCTTCGGCCCGCGAGCGCTTCTCCTTCTCGACGGCGTTCAGACTCGCGAGAAGCGCGCGCTCGCGCTCGTTCGCCTTGCGAAGCGCCTCGAGCACGTGCGTCTTGTGCGCCTCGAGCCGCTCGACCTCGCGCGCGGCCTCTTGGCGCTCGCGCTGGCACGACGCGAGCTGCCGCTGCGTGACGCGCACGTTGCGCCGCACACGGTCCAGCTCCTCGGCGCTGCGCACGTTCTGCCAGACCCAGCGCCACACGGGCGCCACGCCAGGGCGCAGCAGCGCGTCCAGGTCGTGGTCCTGCAGCTCGCCCGCCCGCGCCAGCTTGCCCTGTGGCGCGTAGCGGTGCTCGCGCAGGAAGGCACGGAAGCGCTCGCGGTCGGCGGCGCGTTGCGCTGCGGTCATTTCGGTCCCCACCGTGATGGATCGCTGCGGCGCTTTTTCGCGGGAACGCCGCTTTGCGGAGTTTTGTTTTTGCGGGAAAAAAAATCAAAAAGAGTATTAAGAAAGTATATTTTATTTAATCAGCGAGTCTAGTTGAATAGAGAGTATTATAGCGAATCGTCGTTTTATTATACAACAATTTTTGATTATTTTAGTTTTGAATAAAAATTCTTAACGAATTGGACTGACCGACCTAAACATATCAGGGATAGCTATCATCTGTTGCTTGTTTACCATGCCAAAGGTGCAGTGGGAAAATGGGGATGCTAAAACAAGATGACACCCAAATTTTTGGTATGAAAACGGATGGATTGCCGGCGCGGATCTTATCTTATCTTGGCGTTTTGCTCGCTCGATCACCAGGAAAATCGTAACGGAACTCACCATTTATCCATAAGATTCTCCACTCTTTTTGGATAATTTTTTTTTTACAAAAATACAGTAAAAATCAAGTGTCAGTCTAAACCCCCCACTCGAATACTAATCTTACGGCAAATTACGGCGAATATAAACTGAATAAAATAAGAAAATAGGAACGGACGATCCGACCGAGACGAAACCACCAGCCCGCTCCTCCGTCCGCACCGTAGTGTAATACGACAGAAACTCCCGCCGTCCGTCGCTCTAATCCCCGGCGCCACGCTATAGCACTCACTCGTCCATCTGGGAGATGGTATAGTAAAACACCACGATCATGAGCAGCACGAGCGCCGCGCCCAGGATGGAGAACACGAGCTTGCGCTGCTTGCGCCGCCGCACCTCCTCCAGCTCCTGCATGAGCACGGGCGTGGGCGTCAGCTCCAGGTCGGGCCGCACGCGGTACAGCGCCGTCTTCTCCTCGATCGTCAGCCGTCTGCGGGGGTAGACCAATTCGACACATCACAATTAGAATACATCGTAAAAAACACCATAATTATGTGCTAAAACGGGAACGCACCTGGGGACGCAGCGGGAGGAGCACGCGCGCGACGACTTCTTGCGGCGCAGCGGGGCCAGCTCCTCGTCCTCGTCGCTGATGATGTCGATGGCGAACTCGACCGACGCCTGCTTGCGCACGCGGCGGCAGGAAAAGTCGCCCGAGCGTATCCGCAGGATGGACTGCAGCGAGCTGCTGGCGGCGCTCGCGACCGTCGCGGCCACGCTGCTGCTCGCGCTGTTGCTGCTCGCGCTGTTGCTGCTGCCCGTGTCGCTGTCGCTCTCCGTCTCGCTCTGGTTGCTGCTGCAGTCCGCGCCCGTGGACGACGTCGGCGTGAGCAGCAGCAGCGTCTCCTCCTCCTCCGGCCGGTCGCCCATTTGCGTCGGCGAGCACACCTTGTTCCCGCCGCCCGACGCGTTCACGGGCAGCGTGCCGTACATGGTCCGCTGGCTCTGGTTGCTCGGCGGCAGCGACGACACCGTCAGCTTGAGGTCGTCCACCTGGTACGCCACGTACTTGCGGCCCAGCAGCGACGCGGACGGCGACTGGTGGCGCCGCGGCTTGCGCGGGGACGACGCACACGCGCGCTTGTCGCTGTACCGGCGGTGGTAGTTGCGCCCGGCGCTCCCGCTCGCGCTGCCGCCGCCATAGACGATCGGGATCGGGTCGCTGCACTGGAACGCCGCGTCGGGGACAACCGACAGGACCGGCAGCACCTCCTCGGCCACGCGCACGCGGCTCCGGTTGCACTCGCGGGCGTACATGCTTCTCTCTCGGTACTATCGCGATAATATGATGCGGACGGGGGGTGCGCGCTACGCCGCTGCTTCGGTTGTGAGAACCGTAATTCAGCGTAAACGCCCACCAGCGTGGACTAAACGCCCTACGGTGTATACTGTGTTATACTGTACTGTACCTACTGTCGCCAGGCCAATTCCGAAAATGGGGGGCGCCCCTCCAACTGCTTGTGGGGATCAGGCGCCTCTACCCGAAGCGACGAGCACACATCTTTGTTATTTGTTTTTCTTCCATAATTCGGTAAATTCCGTCAAGCGTCCGATGGGACCTCTTTGCGACAACTACAGGACCGCGGCATAGTGCTACGGAATGTCTTGCTGGTCGCAGTTTCCAAATGAGGGGAAAGCGATCCTGGGGCCGTCGGGCCGTTGAACGTTCACGGAACGCGAACGGTACTGTAGGTAGCATCCCCTCTACCGCCCACGGCCTACGTACGCGCGGGGATGGTATAATAACGCGCGAAAGACTCAAGTCATTATAAAAATAGAATGTGGTGCAATGTAAGCGAATTGGCCAATTTACTGTACCTATCACACTTCTATCGATGGAAAAAGAAGGAAATGCCTGAGGAAGTGAGTGGACTGGATTGCCCTCGAATCCGTCATTACGACGCCATTCCATGTCTCGGATATTCCCTTCTTGTTTTTCGATATATGTGAACTCTTCCACTGTAATTGGTTGGTTGCGATTGCATTCTGGATGATGATCCCTTGGTACAGAGGGGATCGTCACTTCTACACAGTGGCTTTGCAGAAAAGCCCGCTTTACTGTAGTCTTCTTAGGTCTGGTCTCCAGTGAACTTCATGCACCTCTGTCAGCAAAAGAGTGAAATTCATCAAATTGTTCACTTCATTGGCGTGTTTTATGTCGAATTGCGGGCAAAAGATCGCGTTCGGCCCTCGGCGTCCCACTCTGTCGAAAACAAACAAAGATCGCGAAAAAAAAAAGGAACTTTCACCAAGTTCAACGTCCATTTTTGAATGGCTTCTGTGCATTTTGCCCATCCACCTTATTTATCAGCTTTGCAGCGTGAAGTTTTACGCCAAGCACCCGGAGCACTTTCTTACATTTAAGATACTGTACAGTACAGTACAGTACCGGCACTGAAAACTCCACCAAAGATCGCACTACTTACAGTCAGACCCCCCAAACTGAAAAGGGTGGGACTCACCAATTATTGCAGGCAAGTTATAATTTTGAAATGACCTTAAACTATGCAATACTCGTCTGTCAGAGAGCATTATGTGCACTGGTACAAAACATCGGCCCGTGAAAAAACTATTGTGAACTTTCGAGGTCTGATTGGACCAAAAGAAAGCCCGTTTCAAGCGCTTTCACGTGATACCATCCACGTTCATCCAACTGCAGTACAGTCTCCCTTCCCAAATTCGACACCGTGGGATATATCAACTGTACAAGGTCATCGTCAGTCCAAAGCCGCAAAAATTGTCACTACTACTGATTTTAAATATCTTCTCATCAGTTGAGCATGAAACATATATCCATCTTAGTGACGAGACCAGTGTGCAGCCAGCAGTTCTGAATGGTTGACTCAGAGACTGACTGCCAGCCCTCCGCACACCACTTCATTGCAC
>JAADYG010000047.1:0-83396 GCA_023338115.1 Phytopythium boreale
CCCCCCCCCCCCCCCCCCCCCCCGACGGGTCGCTCGATCGCGAGCCGACCTGAAATAATCCCGGACGAAGCGTTGCGACGAGAACCCGGCAGTAGCAGTCGGTCAGGACTCCCGAGGATGCGCCGGCAGCGCCATGGAGCTCGGGGAGACGGTAAGGGCGGCGTTCGCGCACTATAACCGCGACGGCAGCGGGAGCATCGACGTCAAGGAGCTGCGGCGACTGGTGGCCGATCTGGGAGGTATCATGACGGACCACGACGTGCGAGCAGCGCTGCGGACGCTGGACCGCGACCGCAACGGCGTGATCGGCCAGAGCGAGTTCATCGCGTGGTGGTCGGACCAAAACACCGACGGAGGGGCGGACACGGACGTGGCGAACACGCTGGCGCAGCTCAAGGAGATCGGGCGCCGGCGCTTCCACGTGGACATCCACACGGCGGTCTGGAGCGGGGCGGAGGACGTCGTCGCGCGCTTGGTCGAGGGCAACGCCGACCTCGTCCACGAGAAAGACGCGTCCGAATACGGCGTGAGCTCTTTCCCTCTCTCTCTCAGTTGGATGTTGCACGACTGGTGCGCCTCACTAACCGCCTGAGTCCGTGCTGACAAGGACATGAACACGCCGCTGCACTACGCTGCGTACCAAGGCCACCTCTCGATCTGCTCACTGCTCGTGGGTCCCGCTCGCGTCTCTCGCACTCTCTCTCTCTTGTCAACCCGGATGTCTGACACGAATCGTGCCGTAGGTCTCGACCGGCGCCAGGGTGAACGCGATCAACAAACCGGGCTGCACGCCGCTGTTCTACGCCGCGCAGCAGTCGCAGGCCGAGGTCGTCGGCTTTCTGCTTCAAGTGCATCGACCGCGACGTCCATTGTTGCTTCCCGCAGTCGGTTGGACGCTCTAACGAGCGGACCTGCTAGCGCTGGTCCTTGTTCGCCGCGTTCGCAGCACGGAGGCGACGTGAAGGCGACGGATAGCCAGGTTCGCGCTGTACAAAGCTATGCTGGTCTCTCGCTTGGCACCATTGGCAGGTTCCTGACGAGAAACTCGTGACCGGCAGCACGGGTGGAGCGCCGTGGATGTCGCGACTTCGCCAGCGGTGCTCGACCTGTTCCAATCTCTCGCAGGCAACGGTAAGCGCTCGTTGTTGGTCGGCTTCACGCTCCATCCGTGAGCTCCTGACGATGTACATCCTTCCAATGGCTTGAATAGCCCCAGCGGCACCCGGTCAGCCGCGCGCTGAGGCCATCTCCTCGTCAGAGATCCGCGTCCAGTGGTGCGTGGCGCTCTCCTCACTCCTTCTCACAGCTCAGCGCCAGGGCAGCGCGACTCACACGTCTGGTGCTGCTAATAGGACCGCCCCGCCGTCGCGTCTGGATGACAAACTGCCGGTCTCGGGCTACCACATCAAGGTGCTGACCGACTCCGCCCCACCCAGGGTGTTCTCGACGAGCGCGGCGGGAGCGGAGGTCACGATGGATGAGCTGCTCCCCGACACGGAGTACACGGTCCAGGTCGCGGCAGTGAACTTGAACGGGGTCGGCGACTTCAGCAACTCGTCCGATTCGGTGAAGACAGGGACCGGTAAGCGATCGAAGGCCTTGCAGTTGAGTCGCTTGATCCGCGTGGACTCTGATGCTTCTAACCGTCTCGTGGCTACTCGTACAGCCAAACTGAGCGTCCCGACGCTCCGAGTGGTGCGTTCGGCGCCCGACGCGGTCGATCTGCAGTGGGGAGGCGAGCCGCGAACGGTCAAGTGGGTCGTGCTCCAGTCGTCGGCCGCTTCTGGTCGCGCTTGGACGCCCGTGTTTCGTGGCGATGCCGAAATATTGTACGCCTCTCAATGTCCTGAACCTGATGGTGTCTCGTTGCTGACTCACCCCGTGTGTGGTCACCTCAGGTCGACAACGCTGAGCGGCCTGCCCCCCGAGATGACCTACCGCTTTCGAGTCAAGGCGGTCGACTCGGAGGGGAGTCGCGCCGTGTCGGAGCCTGTGTCGGCGCTGACTGGCCGGCGGATCTCGAGCTTCTTCCGAGCTGCGATGGCTGCGAAGAGCGTACCGACGCCCGTTTCCGAACGTCTCGACGAAGGAGATGGCGACAAGAGCGAGAAGGACGCGCGGACAGTGACGACGCAGAGCCACCGCCACACGACCTGATCGCGCATGAGGCAAGTCCAGATATGATGGCCGACGCGAAAGAAGGACACGAGGGGATCAGGACCAAGGCAGAGACCAAGCTCGCGGATCGGTTGGCGCGCGCGTCACGGGACCACAAGCCCGCAGCCAAGAGCGCCAACGACGACGAGAACCAAGCAGACGACGACTATGTGTATTATGACTCGTCCGCCTCCGACGAATAGCAAGCTCACCGCCCCCACTCCTCCTCGTCTTCTATTTGGCGATGCCGTTCGAGTAGACCTGGAACTGGTCGTACTTGGTGGTGCCGAAGTGGTCGTACGCGCGCTGGATCATGCTCTTGACGGCCGGCCGCACCTTTTCCTCCGGCATGTTGAGGAACAGCTGCTCGCGCAGCCCCGTGAGCGGCGCCGCGGCGCCTGCGACGAAGCACGGCATCTTGGAGTGCGTGTTCATGGTCTCCACCAGCACGTACAGCGTCTCGGCGTGCTTGCGGATCGCCAGGGCGCCGCGCGCGCACAAGTCGGAGAAGTACTCGAAGTTGGCGGACGCGCGGACGCGCGGCCGTCCAGCACCTCGACCATCTCGGCCGTCAGCTTGAACGGGGCGGTCTCGAAACTGAAGCTGCCGCCCGGCGCCCGTCCGAGGACTGTGGCGGCGTTCACAGCGAGATTAGCGCTGGATTTACACTTAAATGACGGGTACAAAGGCACGTACAGAAGCCAAAGTCGATGTGGATGATGTGGCCTTCGATGTCGAGCATGATGTTGCCGTTGTGCCGGTCCTTGACCGCCAGGATGTAGCACACGATCGAGTACGCCGCTGTCAATAGGACACACACAGCCATCGGGTCAGCTCAGTAAGCAAGTGACCAACAACGGTGCGGCCCTGATGTGATGTGCGCTTACCGAGACTGTGGATGAAGTTGAGCTCTGCCTGACGCCGCAAGGGCGAGTCACCCGCTCCGCCTCCACCGTCGGTCCTGGCAGTCTCGCCGTACTCTCCGCTCTTCTCGTCACCATACACTTGATCGAACAGTGCGCGCAGGTTCTTGAAGCCCGGCGTCTTCTTGATGCAGTCGAGCGACGTGGCGTTCTGGATCACCTCGATCAGCCCCGTGCTCGCGCCCGTCGACAGGATGCGGTACGGACGCAGCCACAGCGGCAGGCCCTCCTGCTGGAAGATCTGCTGGAAGAAGGACAGCAGCTGCATGACCAGCACTTCCTGCCGCAGGTCGTCGAAGCTCTTGGCGATCAAAGTCGACAGTCGCCACTGTGGTGTGGTCTTCCGCTCGCAGTCGGAGCTCGCGCGCAGCCGACCGGTCGCCGAGAAGCTCAGCTCGCCGAACACCAGCTCCAGCCGGTGCCTACGCGACTCGTCCTGCTGAGACATCCACCATCGTTAGCATGGACCTTAGTGGTGCAGTACGAGCGTAGCGCGCACATCTCACCGCGAGTAGCTCGGACACGAACACAGAGCCTTCCAGCGGTCCCGACTGCGAGAACGACTGGTGCAAGGTGGTGCTTCTGCCCACTGATGCGTCCGCCTCCGTTACCTCTGCGTCTTCGTCGTTGTCGATCTGATCGTCGCCTTCGTCTTCATCAGCAACATCATCTCGCGGGCCGTAGAGGTACTTGAACAGCGCCTGTGCGACGCTGTGACCGTCATCGTTCTCGATCGTCTCAAAGTAGAGAAGACACGGCGCGCGCTCCTGTTTCGGACCACGTAGTAGTTAGCACGACGGCAGTACAGCAGTCGGAGCCACGCGAAAATGCCTGTCCTGGACCTACATTGGTGTTGAACACGCGTCCTTCCGTCTTCAGGATCGCGTGCACTGGGCAGTAGGGCTGTCCGGCACGAGCACGGCAAGGCGTTAGCCGCAGGTCACATCGGCAAGTAGCCCCAGAACGCACTCAGACAACGAATACGGACATCGGTCGACTTGCAGAGCGGGATGTACGCGCGCGGCGGCACCTTAATCTTCTCGAGCAGCGGCTGCAGCATCGCCTTGCGCTTGGTCGGCTCGGCGCGGCGCAGCGCCTCCGACACGTCCGTGATGGCCTTAACGAAGTGGATCATGCCCGAGAAGAACTCGCTGCGCGTCGCCTGCTGCTGCGCCTCGGCGTCGCACTCGCGGATCGGTTCCACACTCGGCAGGCGCTCGGAAGCATCAGTTTGATGCGGATCTGACGGCGCGCAGCCTTCGACGCTGATTTTCGAGGGCGATTTCCTCGTCGACAGCGCCTCGGACGACTCGCTAGTTGGCGACTCCATCAGGAACGAGCGCATGGCGACGGACATGCGCGAAATCGCGCGCGTGGGACTGCCCGGCGCCTTGACGGGGCTCGTGCCGGCCGGCAGCTCGGGGGCGCTCGCGTTCCTCGTGAGCGCGTCGATCCACTCGACGAGCTCCTGCCGACTCTGGGCCGCGAACTTGGCGCGCGTCTCGCTCAGCGTGTGCACGATCTCGAAGTAGTGCGGGTGCTTGGGGTTCTCCGTCACGACGATCTCGGCGCCAGCAACCGGCACCGCCGTGCGCGGATACACGTCCGAGGGCTTGTTGAACACTAGCAGGATGCGGTTCTCGATGCGGCACCAGCGCAGCGTCCAGTTCCGCCGCCCCATGGTACTGGTGCCCCCGCCCTTCTTGAGTAGCCACCCACTGGAGCGTGGTTCCTTGGTCGCCAGTGGCTGTGACGGCGAGGGAGTGATCGACTGCGGGGGCGAAGGGGACTCCGCGGTCTCGTCCGCGCTCTGAACGGCAAGGAAACGTCGGTCTGCGAGCACGAGCTGCTTCGGCCCACCCCTGGAGACGCTGTGGTGACTGAGCAGGTCCTGTCGAAGGGAAGGAGGCATGAGTTCCGGTCGGGTCAATGCGGTTGAGCGAACAGAGCACCATATCGAGGTCTCGCGAGCGGCGGGCGTGCCGTACACGACACACTGCTCGAGCGCCAGCAGCAGCTGTGCGCACCGTGCGAACGTTCGCGGGCTGGCACCGCCGCGCTTCGGTCGGTTCTCGTCCAGCGTCGCGTACACCATCCAGAAGAACTGCAGCGCCAGGTGCACGCTGCTCTGGGTCAGCAGGAGCACGAACTGCTCCAGCGGCTCGACCGGCAGCTCCTTATCGAAGTGGATGATCATGTGGGCGAGCTGCGGCAGGTAGAACTCTGCCTGGTCCAGCGTGCGCCGCGCCAGGCCCAGGCGCGGCAGTCGAGCGCACAGCTCAGACGTGAACGCCTTGTCCACTCGCCGCGTCCACACGGCCGTGACCACCCGCCGCAGGTCCACGACGCCGTGGTGGTCGCGACGCAAGACATGGTCCACGGCGGCTACCACGTCCTTATCGACCTCCACGCCGACATGGGCCGCCATCTCTGGGTCGTTCGTGGCGGACACTGGGCGCCCGGCGCTTTCCTTGCTCGACGGCGATCTCGGGACAGGCGCAGGAGGCGGAGAAGTGTCGACCGTGAGGTGGGCGCGGACGGCGGACGCCATGGTGTCGAAAAGCTCTCGCTGCACACGGCGGACAAGCTGGCCCAGTTCTACACGGACGACTGCGCTGACGGTAACGGTGGCATCCACTTTCGTGAATGGGCGAGCAGCGCGCGAAACGGACAGCGGGAGGGCGAATGGCCGCCGTCGTGATCTCATGGATAAAAATACGCCACTTGCGCCGAGACGGAGGCCATGACGCCAAGAGATGCACAGGCGATGGGTGGCTTCTCGCACCAACCGCCTACCTCTGACAGCGAGACAAGCACCGCACGAGTGTCAAGCCCAGCTCTGAGTTCGTCGTGTCTGCTGGCTCAACGCTTTGGATTAGCGTTGAGCCAGCAGACACGACGAACTCAGAGCTGGGATCACACATCGCAGATACCAAGGGCGCACGTCGCGAGTATCGTGTCATACCTGCATGGATTCGTTCTATGTCCTCACAACAGAGTAAACGCTCTCGTCGCCCCAGCGCTGCTCGCCCTCCTACGCGTCGTCGAGGACGACTTCTTTGCCCCAAAAGTACCGGATGATGTCGCGCCGCCCGTCGCCCTCCGCTCGGAGGTAGTCAGCCTGTGCGTCTTCGTCCTTCATGAGCAGGGTGAGCGAGTTGCTGAACCGCAGCAGGTGCGGCGACAGCTCCGTCTCCCACATCTGCTCGTCCCACGGGACGGGCGTCAGCTTGGTGGCCGCCTCATCCGAGCGCAGGTGCTCCACCAGCTCGCCCTCGGTGGCTCCGAGGATGAACAGGTACGTCTGGAGCTGGGCAACGTCGTACCTGGGCAGGGGCGAGATGAATCGCCGCAGCCGGTTCTTGACCTCGATGACCTTGCCGCCGGCCTTGCCGTCGATCTTGCCGCCGACGAGCACGTCGTAGCCGTTGACGCCCGCGATCCTGCGCTTGGAGAACACGAGGTTCTTCTCTTTGACGACCACGCGCTGCTGCTCCTGGTACTGGCTGATGGCGCTGGCCTCGTGCTTGGCGCCGAACGTCTTGTGCATCTCCGACGTGACGAACTGCACCACCTCCGCCTTGACGGCCTCGGGCGCCGACGGCGGGAGCACGGCGGCGATCTTGGCGGACGTCTGCGCGACTCTGACGGTCGTGTCCGCCGCCGCCGCCTCCTTCACGAGCGACGCGACGGCCGGCGCCACGCCCAGGCCCCGCACGACGGCGTGCATCTTCTCCTCGGGCGTGGGCAGCGCGACCGCCAGTCGCTGGCGCAGACTCTCGACCTGCGACGGGTTGGTGCGCTTCCACACGTCCAGGAACACGTCCTCGATCTTGCGGTACGGGTTCAGCGCGCCGATGATCGGCACTTCGCTCGCGAAGATCATGATGGAGCGCCCCAGCGCCCGCTTCCGCGCCGCCGCCGTCGCCATCTCGGAGTGAGTGAGCGAGCGAGCAGCGCAATTGCAATTGGCGCGTGCATATCGTTCCGCCCAATACTATACGTGAAAATACCCCAATCTACTGAATTTGACCCAACACAAGACCCAAAAGCCCAAAACAAATTTGGCGCCAATGTTCCAGCTGGGAAAAAGCGCGCAAGCCGTCCCCGTTAAACCTCGTTTCTAAGGTTTTAACCCCACGCCACCGGAGCTGCGGGTGGTTTTTGGCGCGCCCAAGTTGCCTTTGGCGCCCCTGGAGGAAGCTTTTCGACGGCGTTAGTTGGGCTTTGTGGCGCGCGCGGACGCATCAGGAGGCCGCGACCCGGTAGACACAGACAGACACAAGCGCCAAAAAGTGCTCGGGCGTGAACATGGCGGAGCCCGCGGTGAAAACGGAGCCCGCGGCAGCCGTCAAGGTGGAGCAGCCGGTCGTCAAGCAGGAGAACGGCACGGCGAACGGCGCGGACGCCGCCAAGGGCGCGGGGATGCCCAAGCTGGACGGTGACATGTTCTTCCGCCGCCTGCAGAACCTGTACCGCCTGTGGAAGGTGAGTGGAGTGGAGCGCGCTAGGCCGCTTGGATCAAAGACATGTGGGAGCCCGATCGTCTGAATCGTCGACTTGTGTGTGTGACGACAGGAGAACAAGCAAAGCGCGACGTGGGGGGACGTGGACGCGTTCTGCGTGCTCGCGGGCCGCGCGCAGCAGGACGAGTCGGCGTACCGCAAGTCGGCGGTGCTGCAGATCTACCTGCTCGGGTTCCTCGAGTTCCCCGAGACGCTCATGGTGTTCACGCCGCAGAAGCTCTTCGTATTGACCAGCGGCAAGAAGTGTAAGCTCTCGCTCCTCTCTATCCGGATAGTTTACAACGGCAGTAGATCTAACGGGGTACAAACGCACAGACACGATGCTGGAGGCGATCCTGGGCGGCAACGAGCGCTCGGAGGTCAAGCTGGAGCTGCTCAAGCGCAACAAGGGCGACAACAACGCCGCCAACTACAAGATCCTCATGGACGCCGTCAAGGAGAGCGGCGCCAAGGTCGGCGTGCTGACCAAGGAGGACCCGCAGGGCGAGCTGGTGGCGTCGTTCAAGAAGGAGCTCGAGGCCACGGGCGTGGAGCAGGTGGACGTGACCAAGGGCATCGAGATGGCGCTGTCGATCAAGGCACCCGAGGAGATCGAGAACATCCGGTGGGCGGGCGCGCTCACGAGCAAGATCTTCAAGCAGAAGTTCATGGAGGACATGGAGCAGATCATCGACGACGAGAAGTCGGTCAGCCACGAGAAGATCTCCATGAACATCGAGGAGATCTTCGAGGACCCGACTCGCATCAAGGTGTCGATCGACCCCGTTGACATCGAGCCGTGCTACCCGCCGATCGTGCAGTCGGGCGGCAAGTACGACCTCAAGCCGAGCGCGCAGAGCGACAAGAACACCATGAAGTACGACGTCATCATCTGCTCTTTGGGCGCGCGGTACAAGGGCTACTGCTCGAACATTGGCCGCACGTTCTTCATCGACCCCACGAGCTCCATGGAGAAGGCGTACGAGCTGCTGCGCGAGGCCCACGAGCTGTGCGTCAAGGAGCTGCAGCCGGGCAAGACGATCGCCAAGGTGGTGGAGAAGGTGCGCAAGTTCATCCAGTCGCGCAACGCGAGTCTGCTCGAGAAGCTGACCAAGAACCTCGGCTTCGGCATCGGCCTCGAGTTCCGCGAGTCGTGCAACCTGCTCACGGCCAAGAACACGACGGTGATCGAGGAGGGCATGGCGTTCAACGTGGCCTTCGGGTTCCAGGGCATCCCGATCCCGGAGTCGCAGCGCAAGAAGAAGAAGCTGGACAGTTATGCCGTGTTCCTGGCCGACACGGTCGTGGTGCTCAAGGACGAGACCAAGTACTACACGAAGGTGTCCAAGGCGTGGAGCAAGGTGCGCTACGACATTGACGACGGCGGCGACGATGCCGACGACGAGCCGGAGGCCAAGAAGAAGAAGTCGTCGTCGGACGGCAAGAAGAAGGAGAAGTCGATCCACGCGCCAGTCGACACGTCGCTATCGGGCACGCGCAACCAGGTGCTCCAGTCGCGTCTACGTGACCAGCAGCGGCAGCTGCAGGGCATTGAGACGGACCAGGAGCGGCGCGACCGCCATCAGGCGGAGCTGATGCGTCGCAAGCGCGAGGAGGCCATGCGGCGTCTGGAGGAGCAGAGCAACGAGAAGTCGGAGGACCGCAAGAAGGAGAAGAACATCCTCGCGTACTCTGGCCCGCAGCAGTACCCTTCGGAGCTGCGGGAGCGCCAGGTGATGGTCGACATGCGCGCCGAGGCGGTGATCCTGCCCATCAACGGCGTGCCCGTGCCGTTCCACATCTCGACGATCAAGAACGTGAGCAAGTCGGAGGAGGACAAGGCGACGTACCTGCGCATCAACTTCTACGTCCCGGGCACGTCGCTGGGCCGTGATGTGCTGCCGGCCATGCAGAACATGATCGCCAAGTTCCCGAACAAGATGTTCATCAAGGAGCTCGGGTTCCGGTCGTCGGACGCGCACAACCTGAACAACCAGTACCGCCTGATCAAGGAGCTGCAGAAGCGCGTCAAGCAGCGCGAGCAGCGCGAGCAGGAGGAGTCGGACCTGGTGGTGCAGGAGGACCTCATCTTGACGCGCGACCGCCGTGTGCCGCGCCTGATCGACCTGTCGGCGCGTCCGCACCTGTCGGGCCGCAAGACGCACGGCACGCTGGAGGCGCACGCGAACGGCGTGCGCTTCATGACGAACAAGAACCAGAAGGTGGACATTCTGTACTCGAACATTAAGCACGCGATCTTTCAGCCGTGCGACAAGGAGCTGGTGGTGCTAATCCACTTCCACCTGAAGAACCACATTATGATCGGCAAGAAGAAGCAGAACGACGTGCAGTTCTACACGGAGGTGATCGAGGGCTCGCAGGCGCTAGACAACCGGCGGCGGTCCATGTACGACCCGGACGAGCTGGACGAGGAGAACCGCGAGCGCGCGCTGCGCGAGAAGCTCAACACGACGTTCAAGGAGTTCTGCCACAAGATGGAGGGCGTGTCGGAGCGCTACGGCAAGCCCGTGGTTTTCGACATCCCGTACCGCGAGCTCGGGTTCATGGGCACGCCGTTCAAGGAGATGGTGCTGCTGCAGCCGTCGGTGCACTGTCTGGTGAGCCTGACGGACATGCCATTCTTCATCATCTCGCTGGACGAGGTGGAGCACGTGCACTTCGAGCGCGTCATGTTCTCGTCCAAGAACTTCGACGTGGTGTTCATCTTCAAGAACTTCGACGTGCCGCCCATGCGCATCAGCGCCGTGTCGACGGCCGAGCTCGAGCGCATCAAGGAGTGGCTGGACGACATTGACATTTGCTTCACCACGGGCACGGCCAACCTGAACTGGAAGAGCATCATGGCCACCATCCGCGCCGACAACCGCTTCTACCTGGACACGGACGAGGACGGCGTGCCCAAGCCGGCCGGCTGGGAGTTCCTCAAGGTACTGTATCGCGTGTGCAATTAGTGCTGCATCATTATTGGACGAGTCACTGACGGACCCGACTGTATGACCGCTCGCTGCTGCAGATGGAGGGCTCGGACGACGAGGACGAGGACGAGGAGGAGGCCGAGGACAGCAACTACTCGGAGGAGAGCGGCGGGGACGACGACGACGAGTCGGGCAGCGAGTCGAGCGGGTCGGACGAGTCGGACTGGGAGTCGCTCGTGGACGAGGAGTCGTCGAGCGTGCCGTCGGAGGACGACGAGGACGCGCCGAGCTGGGAGGAGCTCGAGAAGGAGGCGCAGGCCGCCGACCGGCTGCACGCGACCGAGAAGCGCCAGCGCGGGTCGGACGACGAGGACGACGAGGACTTCCGCCGTGCCAAGAAGAAGAAGAAGAGCGTTGGCGGCGGGAAGAGCGGCGGGGGCAAGAGCGGCGGCGGCAAGCGGCGTTAGGCCGAGGGTGATGCTGGCCCGACTTGACCCAGTTGCAGTAGAAGGCTTAACCGTTAAGACTGTTACGTGTGACATAACAGATGGAGTACGGTCTGTCACCTGATTACAGCGCGGTCTTATAAATAGCGCACGGACGGTACCACGCTCACTCGATCCATGTTCTTCCCCACCCCCACCACCCCAAAGCGACAGCCAGAAGAACGGCATAGGCTACCGGAACCGCCTCGCTCCCGCCGCGGATCTCCGTCCTAGACGCGTCGTGGGCCACCGCGCGAGGCTCCCAGTCGACTGTGCAGACGCCTAGTCCCACGCTCGCCCCTGTCCGACCTCTGTAGCCCCCCTACAAGCCGCACACGATGCAGATCGAGACGCTGGGGTACGCCATCTCCGGCGCGTTCACGCTGCTGTCGATCATCCTGTCGGGCTGGATCATCTGGACGCACCTGCTGTACAACCCGTCGGCGGGCATCCGCAAGCACGTGATCCGCATCCTCATGATGGTGCCCATCTACGGGCTGACGTCGTACCTGGCGCTGGTGTTCAACGACCGCAAGCTGCTGTTCGAGACGGTGCGCGACTGCTACGAGGCCTTCGCGCTGTACTCGTTCCACTGCTTCCTGGTCGAGTACCTGGGGGGCCAGTCGGTGCTGGCCAGCACGCTGCGCTCCAAGGCGCAGATCGCGCACATGACGCCGTTCTGCTGCCTGCAGCCGTGGGCCATGGGCGGCAAGTTCCTGCGGCTCACCACCATCGGCATCCTGCAGTACATCCCGACCAAGCTGCTCATGTCGGCCATCGTGCTCATCACGAGCCTCGCGGGCGTCTACGGAGAGGGCGACTTCCTCAACCCGTGCGTCTCGTTCGGCTACGTGAGCTTCATCCTGACCATCTCGCAGACGTGGGCGCTCTACTGCCTCGTGCTCTTCTTCCACGGCGCCTACGAGGAGCTGGCGCCCGTGCGCCCGCTGCCCAAGTTCCTCGCTATCAAGGCCATCATCTTCTTCACCTACTGGCAGTCGCTCATGATCAGCCTGCTCGAGACGATCGGCGTCATCTCGGAGCGCTGGGACATCGGCTGCCCGCAGTGCTGGGACGCCAACAAGATCGCCTCGGCGCTCAACGACTTCGTCATCTGCGTCGAGATGCTCGGCTTCGCCGTCGCGCACCACTACGCCTTCGCCATCGAGGACTTCCTGAGCGCCGCCGGCAGCCTGGGCGGCGCGCTGCCCTCGTCCAATGTCAAGGCGCCGCTGCTCGCCAACTTCATGGACGCCATCAACGTTACGGACGTGTCGACCGACATCAAGAACTCGCGCAACGAGATCCTGACCAAGAAGCAGGCGCTCGCCGCAAAGTTCGACCGGCAAATGTCCTCCTCCCCCATGAGCGGCGGCGGCGGCATGTTCTGACCACTCTACTCTACCTATCCGATAGTAGCGATCGTAAATATATAGGAGGCGCTCCGAGCGCGTCTCGTTTCGTGTGGTGGAGTGAGTCCACCTTTCATGACGACCTATCTGCTCGGACTTGCTATTGACCCGAAGACTCCCCTCGCGCGACGATAACATCGCCTCGACTCATCCCGACCACGAGTGGCCAGCCACAATTATTACCAACTTTTACATCGTGATACGCGTCGCCTGCTCTCCGCGTCCGCCGGTCGCTCCTGTTCCGCTTAAAACCCAACAGCAAACATGCACTTCTATCATTTACCCTCTCCCCACTTGGCCACCTCCACGCCGTCGCTTGTTCTTCACCAACGCACGCACTCGACACTCAAAGCGACCACCACGCACGCCTTCCACGCATCCCAGTCGCCGCATCCCGTCTCCACAGCGACGGTCGCGGTCTGTCGATATCCCTGGCAACCTCTACTCGAACGACAACGCCTACCGGTGCTGGCGCTTGTGGAAGCGCAGCACCACCGGGCGCTTGATCGCGCGCAGCGTGGCCATCGACTGGTGGAAGGACGAGCCGTGGATATCCATCGGACCAATCCACGACAGCGTGTCGCCCACCGCCACCTTCTGCAGCATCGGGCCGCCCGACTCCAGGTCCACCTTCGTCACCTTCGGAACGTCGTTGTCCGAGCTGAACACGAGCCCGAGGTTCGCGTTCTCCCGCCAAATCAGCTCATACTCGCTGTCCTTCAGCGGCGGGCCGCGCGGGAGCGCGTAGTCGGTCTCCTCTACGCGAGCGCCACCACTCCCACCGCTGCCGCTTGGACCAAATCCCGTCGGGTGCGCGCGTCGGAACCGCAGCACGGCCGGCTTGGGAAGGCGCGAGAGGTTCTCGAGCGTTTGCTTGAACTTGGGCTGCGGAACGATGTTCATGTTGTTCGCTGCAAATAAAATATCGCCTGGCTGCACGTGCTCGATGTTCTTGAGGTTGCTCGTACCCGTGACGCGCGCTACGACGGGGAATCGGGTCGTTGGGTGCACTCGCAGTGTTAGCCCAAGCGCCGTGCCCTCCGGCCAAACCACTTCGTAGACGTCGGTGTCCTTCTCGCTTGACCTGGACGACGACGGCGACGGGTGGCGCCCACTGTCATCCAGCGGCGGGCCAGCAGAAGGAAGATTTTTGGCTGAGCGCGGCAACGGCCTCAAGCTGGCGGCGGGGTCATTCCCATTCGCGGCCGGCACAGCAGGGTCGCTCGACGACTTGAGGAGTGCGGCCTTGCGATGCTGTTGCTGCGAGCTCAGCGTGTCGAGGTTCATGATCCGTGCGTGCGTGTCAGCGTTGTTGTTGTGTCGATTGTCACTTGGACCAGCGTGCTTCTGGTGATGTTGATGATGATAGTCAGCGGAAGTGGGTGACCGCGCATTGTTTCCATTCGCGCTACCCGGGGGTGTCAGCTTCGGTGCGCGACCGCCATTACTACTGCTGGCTGTGGCCGTGGCTGCAGCAGCAGCAGCAGCAGCTGCGGTAGCGGCCTCTTGGTACTTCTTGCTGTGGTGGTCCGAGTCGCCACCACCGCCAAACAGAGTGTGCTTCTTGGTCTGCGCTGCGTCGGGCGATACCTTCTTTCCGTCTGTCGACCCGTTCTTCCCGTTGCCCGAGTTCATCGAGTTCTCCTTGGCATATGCGCCAAGCGCAGCAATCTTCTTCAGCGGATTAAAGCTGCGAGGAGCGGGCGCAACAGGCTTCGGTTGCGGAGGAGGCTGCGTCTGAGGTGGCGGTGGTGGCGGTGGCACCGTCGATGTCGACGCTGCTTTGTGCGCTGGCGAGGGCAGCGACGGAGATAGATCACTTGTCGTCAGCAGCTCCGCCTTGGGCGACGAGGCTGGCACAGGAGTCCGTGATTCAGCCGGCGGCTCCAGTGGAGCCTTCTTGAAGCGAATGACCAGCGGGCGCTTGGCTGTGCGCAGCTTGAGCAATGCTTCGTGGAACGTCAGGTCATTCGTTGCGTCGTCGTTGATCCACATGATGAGATCCCCGGAGCTGATAAATGACGCAATGTTGGGCACTCCCTTGGCCTTGACCTTGATCGACTTGGCGCTGCCAACATCGGCGACAACCATGCGGCCATGCGCGTCGGGCTTGACGGTAAAAGAAAGGGCCTGCTTCTTCTCCCACACGTGGTCATACTCGTCGTCGGCTGGTTCAGGGCGCACGGACATCTTCTTGTTGCCGGGACAGAAGTACAGTGACACCGGCTTGGTGACCTTCTGCAGGAACTTGATGGCGGTGTTGAAGTTGCCATCCGCAGTGTTGTAGTTGCCAATCTGCACGAGATAGTGGCCCGGCTGCACATCCTGGACCTGCGGCGAGCGGTTTTTGCCTGTAATGCGCGTGACAAGCGGATACGCCACATCCTTGCTTGCGATCAGACTGATACCGAGCGGCCCGTCGAGCCACTTGATCTCGTATTTCTCGTCCAGTTTGACCGCAGGCGGCGCGGGCGACTTATCGTTGTCGGCCTGCGTCAACTCCTCGAACTTGTTCGCCAGCTTCAGCGCGAGTGCACTCGAAACTTGAGGCTGCACGGGCTTGACAACCATGGGATCACTCGTCAACCGGCGGAACACGAGCTTGCAGGGCTTCGGGGCCTCCTTCAAGTAGTTGATCGCGTCGATGAACTCCATGTCGCGGGTGATTCGGTCGCCAATCTGGAGCAGCAGGTCGCCGACTTCGACAAGGTGGATGCCAACAATCGAGCTCTTGCCCGTGATCTTGGACACGGCCGGCATCATGCGCGACTGGGACATGCGCAGCCGCAGCCCAAGCAGTCCACCTTCCCACACAAGAGTGCACATGTTGCCAGTGGTGCTCTGCGACACACTCGAGACGCTGCCAGAGACCGACGCCAGCATGTCCAGCGACGAGCGCCGCATGTGAACAAAGTCCTCTTCGACGGCGTGCTCATTCGGGTCGGACACGTCAATGTCGTCGGTGATGCTGTTGTTGTTGTCATCGCCGTCATCGTCGTCGTCGACGCCGTGGTCGTCCAAGTCGAGGTCAAGGTCGAGGTCGAGGTCGTCGAGGTCGTCATCGAACGAATCGCGTTCCTCGTCATTGTACGTCGCGTTCATCAGGTGGCTTGTGTCGATGAGCTTGTTCTCGTCGCCAAAGTCCTCCAGGTCCATATCGAGCGACTCGAGAATGTCGGCGAGCGAGTCGCGGCCGCCGCTGATGCTGCCGCTCCCAACGCCAGCACCGACGCCACCTGCGCCGCCGCCACTGCCCTCGTCGTCGCCGTCCGACTCAACCTGCTTGGAGAGGCTAGCGCGCGCGTCAGACGAGGCCGCGCCCGACGGGATCATGATGAGGTCGTCCAGCATGTCGAAAACGTTGTCGCCGAGGTCCGGCTCGACGCGCGAGAGCGAGGCCGTGAGCGACGGGCGCGAAGCCATCGACGCCGCGAGCGACTGCCGCGCGCCGAGCTGCAGACTCATCTCCATCTGCAGCTGCATCTGCTGCTGGATCTTCTGGTGCAGGTCGAGCTGGTGCGCGAGCAGCTCCTCGTTCGTCATGGCCGGCGCCGGCTCGCTCGCCGCCGTCCCGCCGCCATTACTGCCGCTGCTGTTCCGGTTCGCGGGGCTCGCGGCGAACATTCTGTTAACGAGCGCCGCGTCCGTTCCGCGGCACTCCAACTCCCGCCTTTGCGCTGTGAATCAACCGACGAACGAACACCCGGGCGAAGGACGATGTGGAAGGAAGCACCACGCGACGGCCTTTCTTCTTGTTTCGGCGCTGGGAAATCAAGGCTACGACGCCCCGACGCGCGGTGGAGGACCGGGAGGAGGATGAACTCGCGAGGGCGAAGCCGGCGGCCCGTCAGTGGGGAGCAGCGGGGCAGCGGAGAAGCGGGAGCGACGTCGGCAAGCAGCGCGCCCTTCCTCTTCCGAGTGCAAGTGCCGGTGGAAAAAATGAAGGCGGTTCTCGCGCTCTCTGGTTTGTCGTTGCCGACGGAATGGTATACTTTAATCAAGTCATAAGCGCGCGGGCTTGCCTTCCCCCCGCTCTCACTCCCCCTCCCTTTTCGCAAAAGAGCGAAGGAAAAAAGCCCTAGCCCTTCGTACTCTTTTTTCTGGCCAATCAGAGGCGTGCTGGCGTCTCCCACCGTCGCTCGCTTATCCGCGGCGCGCGACCTTCGGACGACCTTCGGACGACATTCAGCCGATGCGACGACAACGCTGTGACAGCGTGCACTGGACGCGCGTTCTTTCGCTCACGGTACTTTTGTGTAGAGTGGGACACACCACTACGCACGGCAACTGTCTTCTGACGCCGACCTGCACTCCTACACTGTGCCACCAGCTGGGTGTACCACACCAAGATCAGAACCCACGGCATCCCATCGACTAACTCAACCGTCTCATGCTCTGATGCTCTGCCTCTGGGAACGAGCGCAGCCCAACCGCCGAGCGACCGCCCGACCGAGGCGACTGCCCGCAGGATTCGATGCGAATCTCGCCGCGCTGCGCGTGATGCACGCGATTCGGCCGCGCCGACGCGTCCGTCGCAGAAATAGCCGCGCCGTTTCGCGTCCGCCGCGTCACTGGGTTCGACTATGGCCGCGCCGTACGTACTTAAGCGGGTGGGCAATTGAAGTCCGCCGCGACGAACCAAGCAGCGAGCGCCTCGAGTCATTCGCAGTTCTGATGGCGTCCGGCCGCGAGGTGTTCAACGATGAGAAGGTCCTGCTCGTCATGGTCGGGCTGCCCGCCAGGTACAGAGTTCACTGCAGCAGTGGGCTGTCTCGGTGCCAGCCACTAGCCACCGTACAAACCCTGCGCGTTCGTCGTGACCAGGGGCAAGTCGTTCATCTCGCACAAGATCAACTTCCTCTCGTGGTGCGTATCAATCTCGGCAGTTTTCCAACCAAGTGCGCTGCTGATCCACCCAATGCCGTGCCTCCTGCAGGCTGGGCGTGAAGGCCGACATCTTTAACGTCGGGTCGCTGCGCCGCCGGGTCTCGGTCGAGAAGCACAGCTTCGAGTTCTTCGACGCTAGCAACGCGCAGGCCAAGCAGCAGCGCGAGGAGCTTGCGTTTCGCGTGCTTGATGCCGCGCTCGAGTGGCTCGGTACGCTTTGCGCCGCGTTCCACGCTTCGATTGACACCACTGACACCCTCCCGTGCGCTTGTGTGGCAGCCGTGGGCGGCGAGGTCGCCATCTTCGACGCCACCAACACGACTCGTCACCGGCGCCTGCAAGTGCAGGAGCACTGCCGCAACCACGCGACCGACGTGCAGATCGTGTTCGTCGAGAGCATCTGCGACGACTAGCGGGTCGGGTGTTCGCGATTCGTATGCATGGCGGACAGGTCTGTCAGTACCACGGAGCTGACCCGCGCTCTGTTACCCCCTACTAGGTCCTGGAGACCAACTTCATGGAGAAGGTGACCAACTCGCCGGACTACAGGGACATGCCGGTTGATGAGGCCATGGCTGATCTAAGGTGGCGAGTATGTGTGAGTGAGCGAGTCTCGGATGCACCTCTGACCATGCTCAACCCGCGTCTGTAACCAGGAAACGCATCGAGAACTACGAGAGCGTGTACGAGACGATCGACGACGACGAGCTGAGCTACATCAAGCTGGTCAATATGCAGTCGAAAGTGGTCTGCAACCGGATCCACGGGAGCATGGCGCACCTGCTCACGCCCTTCCTCATGAGCATCCACGTCGTGTACGTCAAGATGTTGCGCTTCATCTTGGTCCCGCCCTTGCGCTCAACCGCGTGCTTCGTCACTCTCCCAACAGCGATCGCCCCATCTACCTGTGCCGCCCGGGCCACTCGGAGTTTATCGAGTCGCTGCTATCGCCGGGGGAGCGCGGAGGCTCGCCTCGCAACCGCATGACCGCTGCGAAGCTCAGCGAAGCCGGCGAGCGCTTCGCCCGACAACTCAAGGACCTCTTCGACCAAGAGTTTGCGGGTGCGGGGACCGACGATAGCCAGCTTCGAGTCTATACGTGGTGCGTAGACCGGAACCCAGTCTCGCGGTGTATAGAAATAGGCTAACCGGTCCTGTTTGGTCTTCGAAGCACCAATCCACGCGCGCTCCACACGATCGCGCACTTGGGCGTGGACTACTGCCCCATGAGCGCTCTCAACAACGTCGACACGGGTGCGTTTTGCCACGAGAGTTGCCACGAGGGAGGAAGTGGGCGTACTGACTATGAAGCGGCTTGTTGGACAGGGATCTACGCGCACATGTCTCTCAAGGACATTCGCCATGAGATCACGGACCAGCTCAACGAGTGCAGCCTGGACCCGTTCACCTACCGCGACCACGGCGGTGAATCGGTTGGGGACCTCGTGCGGGTGCGTCTCCTTCTCGGCCTGTATCCATCTCATTTATTAGTTCGCTGACGACTTTTGCTCCACCTTGCAGCGACTGTCGTCGTTCATAATCGAGCTCGAGCGACAGCGGAAGCCCGCGCTTATCATCTCGCATCTACTGAACCTGGAGGTAAGCAATGACGCTATGACCGCCCTCGTTCACGAAGGTTGATCATAATTGCAATGCAATGCTCGGTTGCAATAGGTGTTATACTGCTACTTGCTGGGGCGGCGGCTGGCGGACGGGGCGGACGAGATCCCGCAGCACGTCGTCATCAAGTTGACGCCGATGCAGTACGGCTGGAAGAAGCAGCGCTTCGACCTCAGCAGCGGCGCTATCGTCGCCACCGAGTCGGTCGCTGTCTGATCCCACCCGCCTCTGATCGCGTCCACCGTAGGAGGCGCTGGCGTCAGTGCCGCAGCCGGTGGAAACTGGTCAAGAACCATGCATTTTCCTGCACGTCACAGAGCACACAAGGCAAATATATGGCGCAATTAGACGATCGTTGCTAGTGCGGGCTTGGGGCGCCAGCGTACCAGGTTCGAGCGGACTTCCCCGACCAGGCCGATGAGCAGCATGTCGAGCATGAACCGCAGCAAGAAGAACGGGTGCGGCAGCAGCAGAACGAGCGACCAAACGTCCGAAATGACCAGCACTGCATCATATACATCGACGATCCACCGCAAACACACGTGAGTTTACTTTCAAACACCGGCCGCCGTGAACGGAGTGAGCTCCTTACCGAATGTGTACAGCGTCAGGAGGAGGTCGTACTTTGTGTGCACCGCGACGATAGCGAACAAGTTGCACAGCGAAGCGATTGCCAAGAGCTTCCCACGCACAGATCGCACGCGCTCGCTGTTCGCTGAGCCAACGACGGACGTGAAGGAGTCGACGTGGAACCACGCATCTGTACGCGCGAAGCGAAACACGACGTGCATGAGACGCTGAGTGACGCAGCCACTCTCTGTCTGAAAGCGCACCTTGGCCGTCCGGTGCGAGGAGCACGACCGTTGCGAGCATGTTCACGATCGCACCGATCACGACGTTTATCTGGCGACCGTCCAACATGGAGACACGCAACGAGTGAGTACGTTTGGCCGAGTACAACGACAGAATGGCTGCATCGTTGCTTGCCCGAAGCCGGCGGAGGCGCGTCTTGCCCGCGTCGTCGTCCAGCGCGTTGGACGTGACCAAGAGCTGGTTGGCAAGGCAAGCACGTCAACGCGGTTGTCACGATGACCCGTGACAAGACAGCAGCGCACCCGCGGCAGTCGCTCCCGGCGCGCCCCTCTCTCCGGCGCCACCAACGCCGATCTGTGGCCTCCCACCGACCCGCTGTGCTCCCTTGACGAGTGGGAATGCACCGGAATGCCCAGCTTGGACTGTCCGTCGAGCGTCACGAGCTGGGCCGGCGTCGCGCGGTGCTGGCGCGAGTCCTCGGCCTCCCCGCGCCCGCCTCGAGGCCGCTGGAACAGCAGCTGATGGCCCGACAGGTCCGGCCGCCGGAAGAACACCATCCGCTTCTCCTCGGGTAGCAGGCCATCGCCGCGCGAGTCGCCTGCGGGCGGCGTCGCCTCGCGAAGATGCTCGTCCGCCGTCTCCATCATCATCCTTGTTGACAGTGAGTCGCACGAGATCGGAGCTTCTCGTCGGTGTAAAGTATACACAATATATACCAGGTGCTTGGAATTGAATAGCTGAACAATCGGGACAAGAACGCATATTATCCGGATTTTACCGGACGGACCCACGTTGAAGCTGTTGCTGGAAATAGCCCTTCGGTTTTGCTTGCATTCCTCGCTCCTCAATTAGCCGCTGCTCTCCTCCCTGGCGAAGCAGGCCATCCATCTTCTTTCTGTGAGCTCCCGACCGTCTTCACCACTCCCAGCGGCGTCGGAACCATGGAGAGGAGCCGGCGATCGCTATCAGGTGCGTGTCCGTCTGTCTCGCTGTGGTGGTACATGTGACGCGTGCTGTGCGGGGCTGACGAGTAGCCGTCTTGTCGCGTCACCGCTAGACCATGGAGCGCCCGAGTCCAACCCGTTTACGCTGCCGTCGGACGAGGAGGTGTTCCGCATGCGCGAGTCGGAGAAGCAGCGCAAGGAGGAGGTGGGCGGCCGTTCTCGCGCGTTATCCTCTTGCCCCGTTCACAGTCTAACCCCCAGCGACTTGGCCCGGCAGGAGAAGCGCAACAATTCGAGCCTCAAGATCTACGAGAAGGGCACGGCGTCTTCCAAGATCGGCAACATCCGTCGCGTCCGCGCGGACGACTCGGTACGCCCGTGCACTGGGACTCGAGACGTGTTTATTTGACGGAGACACGAGATCGTGACATGTGTCTGCTTGTGCTGTGCGCAGCCCCCCGGACTAGACGGGCACCAGTCGTCACAGTCTCGGCAGACGCGCGGGTTGGTGGCGGCGGCGACGGCGGCCATCTCGAACGACCGGCTGCGCGAGAAGGAGAACATGGCGGACTTCATCGCCAAGAAGCGCGAGATGTTCCTGGTCCAGATGTCGCTCGACACGAAGCGCGAGGAGATCCGGAAGCTCGAGGAGAAGGCGCAGCTAAAGGAGGAAGTGCTCAAGAAGAGCGAGCTGATGCTGGAGGAGGACGCCGTGCACTTCGACACTTTCCTCAAGGAGAACGACAAGAAGGCGCACGAGGCCATCAAGCGCGCCGAGAAGGAGACCAAGGCCAAGGCGGACAAGGTGCAGGAGATCAAGAAGCTCAACCAGCAGATCCAGCTCGTCCAGAGCGACATGTCCAAGCTCACGGAGCAGCTGCAGGACTGTCTGCAGTACAAGGGCTTCCTGGACGAGCTCACCCCGCCCGAGTACGAGGCGGAGCAGAAGGAGAAGAAGCGGCAGCGGCAGCTCCAGCGACTGCAGAAGCGAAAGGACAAGGTGATGGCCGAGTGGGAGGCGCAGAAGTCCAAGGCGGTGGCGGAGATCGAGGAGCGGGAGCGGGTCGAGCGCGAGAAACCCGACAAAGATGCCGCGGGCGGCAAGAATGCCAAGAAGAAGAACCCGGACAAACCCGCGCGAGTGAAGGAGGCGAGCATCCCGCCCGTGCCCAACCCGGACAGCATGCCGTTGACCAGCAGCGGCGAGGAGATCCCCATGTACTTCCAAAACCCACAGCAGTTGCTGGACATTTTCACGGCGCTGGAGGAGAGCAACCTGTTCCTGATCCAGAACAGCCAGGAGACGGAGCAGACGCTGGAGGAGCTCAAGCAGACGTACCGGGAGACCAAGAAGACGATGGATCGCAAGACGCAGGCGCTCAAGACCAACATCGACTCGCTCCAGCAGCAGATCAACCAGGAGGAGGGCAAGGCGGGCCAGTTGAGACAGCGCTCGCTGGGCGGCACGGGCGAGAATGCGCAGGAGCGCATGCTCAAGGAGCTGCAGGACCGCGTGCTGGAAGTGTACAAGCGCTGCGGGTTCGACGCCGAGACCAACTCGTCGACGCTGTACATGCTGACGGACCTGGAGGCGCGGCTCGAGGACCTGCTGAGCGCGATCGACCAGATGCCCGAGGAGTGCGTCGCCAAGGCCGAGAAGGAGAAGGAGAAGGAGCGCCGCGAGCGCGTGCGGCAGGAGCGAATCTCGCAGCAGCAGAAGATGTACGAGGATCGCATAAAGAAATCCATGGAGCGCAGCATGCAGGCGCCCAAGAAGCGCAAGGGGCGGCAGGTCATGTGGCGGTCGCAGCCCGAGCGGTACCTCATGCACGCCGAGGACGAGAACAAGGTGGACCAGGGCGACGAGGCCGATCTCCAGCACTTTGTCTGGTAGGAGTTCTCGGTCTGGTAGGCGCAATGACATGGATAAACACGAACACCTAGCCTGTATTCGCTGTCGAAAGCGTCAAGTATATACACGTCGAGTGAGCGCGGCCTACAACCATGCAATCACTGCCTCTCGAACACGAGCTGGCCGGCGATGTACGTCTGGACGACGTCCAAGCTGTCGTCCAGCAGCACAAAGTCGGCGTCGGCGCCGAACGCGAGCGAGCCCTTGCGCTTGGCCACCTCCCCGCCCAGCGCCTGCGCCTGGTGGGTCGACGCGGCCGCCAGCGCCTGCTCCACCGCGCAGCCCGTGTACTGCATGAGCCTGCGCACGCACATGGCCATGGTCACGATGCTGCCAGCCAGCGTGTTGGTGCCGGACACGTACGCGGCGTTCTCCTTCACGTCCATGCGCGTGCCCGCGAGGTCGTACGTGCCCGGGGCCAGTCCCATGCCGGCGATGGCGTCCGTGACGAGCAGCAGGCCCTCCGGGTGGCACCGCTCGATGATGCGAGTGGACGCGGGGTGCGAGTGCACGCCGTCCAGGATCATGCCGTAGTGCGGGCGCTTGTCGTTGCGTCCCAGCAGCCCGATGAGTCCCGGGTCGCGGTGATGGAACGGACCCATGGCGTTGAACACGTGCCTGCGACACAAGAGTCTGTTAGTCTCATGTTTGCACATGCGCATGACCAATTGATCCACTCACGTGAGCATGGAGACGCCGCTGTCGACGGCCTTCATGGCCACATCGATGGTGGCGACGGAGTGGCCGGCGCTGGCGACGATGCCGCGCTGCTTGAGCCCCTGGATGGCCTCCATGGCGCCCTCGAGCTCCGGCGCGAGCGTCACGATCGCCACGTCCTCCAGCGAGCCGCCGTAGCACTGGACCAGCGACTCGACGCCGTCCGTCGGCGCGCGCAGCACGTTGACGTCGTGGGCGCCGCGCCGTTCGGGGCTGATGAACGGGCCCTCGAGGTGCATGCCGAGGATGAGGGAGCCCGTGGCGGGCTGGTCGCTCTTCTGGCGCTCTTCTTGGCGGCGGATGACGCAGCGCAGCGTGGGCATCACCTGGGCGTACAGTTCGGGGTTGGACGACACGAGCGTCGGGCAGAAGCCCGTGACGCCCGAGGCCAGCAGGTGGTGCGTGACGCTCTCGACCTGCTCCTCCGTGATGCTCGGGTGCGAGAAGTCGAAGCCGAACGCGCCATTGATCTGCACGTCGATGAAGCCCGGCGCGAGGATGCCGCCGCGGCCGTCGACGACGCGGTGCGGCGCGTGCTGCGCGTCCGAGCGGGCCGTCCAGAAGCGCGTCTCCGGGTCGATGATCTTGCCGTCGGCCGCCCACAGATCGCAGTCGACGAGCCGCCCGTCGCGGAGCACGCGCACGTTGGTGATCTTGAGCACGCTCATGGCGGGCAGGTAAGGAAGGAAGGGTTGAGACTGAGACCGAGGAAGGAGGTCGGGTCGGGAGGAGGCTGCTTGGGTTCTGAGTGACGCACTGGATTGGTCGTGAATGCGACGCGGGTGTCGACGAACAAGCTGAAGTGAAGTGCAAGCGCGATCTTTTCTATGCGCCTCGCCGGCTTTTGCTCGTGTACCAGCGACATGTTCGTTGCGAGATGGACGCGCCGTTTCCCTCCCAGACACCCACGACCCACGCCCATTCACGGCCGCTCCTTTGCACCCGCCGACAGCGTCGAGACCCGGGCGGGCGCCGCTTTCGCTCGGCTCATTCTTCAGCCTTCCCGACAAGCGAGACAAGACAACAATCCGAGCAGCATGCGCCTGATCATCGAGGAGAACCAGGAGGACGTGGGCCTGTGGGTCGCGTCCTACATCCGCAAGCGCATCAACGACTTCAAGCCCACGGCCGAGCGGCCGTTCGTGCTCGGCCTGCCCACGGGCAACTCGCCGCTGGTCACGTACCGCAAGCTCATCGAGTTCCACAAGGCCGGCTCGCTCAGGTAGGCGTTGCGAGTGTTTGGTCGTGTGGTCTGGAGAACTCTCTCCAGTGTGAGCTGTTGCTCACCGCGAATGGCTCGCATGTGGCGGCAGCTTCCAGCACGTGGTGACGTTCAACATGGACGAGTACGTGGGCATCCCGCAGACGCACCCGGAGAGCTACCACTCGTTCATGTGGACCAACTTCTTCCAGCACGTCGACATCAAGTAAGTTGAGGCCCCGTCGCCGTTGGGACGTTGCTCGCTCTGGTGCTTGGTTCCCTCCCCGTTCCTCATTACTCACGCGCTCGTTCGCTGCCGCCGCGCTCCTCCACGTGACCAGGCGCGAGAACGTGCACATCCTCGACGGGAACGCCGCCGACCTGGAAGCCGAGTGCGCCGAGGTGAGCAGCGAGCCGCGCAGGGCTATGCACCTCTGACCTGATTCACCGTGCTGCTATGCAGCTGCCTTGAAGATCGCGCGCGCCTCGTCTCTTGGATGCCACTCACCCGTGTGTCTCTGACGTCACCGCACGGCGGTGTATGCATGCAATGCCTGTACATCTGACAGTACGAGCGCAAGATCGCGGCGGTGGGCGGCATCGAGCTGTTCCTGGGCGGCATTGGGCCCGACGGCCACATCGCCTTCAACGAGCCAGGCTCGTCGATGTCCTCGCGCACGCGCGTCAAGACGCTGGTAAGCTCACGTCGGTGTACTGTACCGAGTGACCGTGGGTTTGTGACGCTGGACTAATGCGCACCCCTGCTCCCAACTGGACGGAGCAGGCGTACGACACGGTCGTGGCCAACTCGCGGTTCTTTGACAACGACGTGCGCAAGGTGCCGAGCATGGCGCTGACCGTGGGCGTGGGCACCGTCATGGACGCGCGCGAGGTCGTGGTCATCATCACGGGCATCGCCAAGGCCTACGCGCTGTACAAGGTGGTCGAGGAGGGCGTCAACCACATGTGGACCGTGTCCATGGTGCAGCTGCACCAGAAGTCCTGCATCGGTGCGTATCGTTCGGTCTCCACGTTGCCTGACGCTCCGGTACTAACACCCGTTCGATTACAGTGTGCGACGAGGACGCCACCATGGAGCTGCGCGTCAAGACCGTCAAGTACTTCAAGGGCCTGCGCGAGACGCACGCCAAGATGCTGCTCAACGCCACGACCGCGTGAGGCGGCAGGGGCAACGCGGTCAAGTTACCGAACGCGTTATCCGACATGAGCGTTACATAGGGTTCGAAACATGCGTTGGCGTTAACCTGGACGGCAAAACACCTCCACTTGATAAATGTATGCGTTGAGACGGAAACACGCAGCACGTAACGGTAACAGTGACATGTTCGATTCAACCGTTAAGAACCACGCCTTTTCGAACACCAGACGCTCATTTATCCGTTACGAACCACCGCCCACGAAACTCGCACAACAAAACCCCACAGGCAGGCACAGTCTGTTTGTTATCGATACCCTGGGAGTACGAGGACATGGCGGGGCTCGTCGAGAAGCTCGTGAACCTCGTGGGCCGGTGCGTCGCCCCTGCGCATCCTCCTTGAGCGCCAGCGCGTGGTCGCCGCCGCCCTGTCTACCGGCTGCGCGCACCGGACGCGCCCGCTCGCTTTATCCATCTGTATCCATGTCTAACGCTGTCTCTGTTGCCGCGTTCGCGCTCGCGTCGCGTGTCCGGCCGCCGCTCGGTCGCCAGCGCCTTCTACGCGGACGAGCACGTGGTGGTGCTGAGCGCGCTCATCCGCGAGAAGTTCCTCAAGGTGCGCGCCACCGCTACTCATCGTCTATCTGCGTTCGATTGCGACTGATACGATCGCTCGCGTGATGACGGAGGACAGGACGACGACATGGGCAACGCCGTGAACCTGCAGACGCGCCAAGTGCGCAAGATCATGAACGAGCTGCACCAGGACTACCTCGTCTGCGAGTGCGTCTCTCAGACTCGCGCGGCCTTGGATGGATGGAGGGTGGGTAGCTGGACTGACGAGCGCGATCTGCCTGCTGTTGTTGACTATGGGAAGGGAGGTGCTGAACGACAAGCGGGTCGGCGGGAGCTCGTCCACGTCGTACTGGTACATCGACTACAAGTACTTCGTGGACGTGGTGCAGTTCCGGCTGTACCTCATGCACGAGCAGCTCAAGGACAGCGAGCAGCTCGAGATCGAGCGGCAGACCTTCCAGTGCAAGAACCCGGACTGCGGCCGCGAGTACACGGCACTGGAGGTTCAGCGGCTGCTCATGCCCGGCCAGTACCAGTTCCACTGCGGCCACTGCAACGAGCCGCTCGTGGAGGTATGTGCGTGGACGACTCGACCTGTAGAGGCGTCTGTCTAGCTGACGACTAAGGCGTATCTGTCTGCTGCATCTAGTGCGACAACAACGACCGGTTAGAGAGGATTCAGCAACTGCAGCGCAAGGTAAGGAGTCGACTCGGACCTTCCTTTCCCCCTCGTCCCACGCTAACACTGCTGTCTACCGTTCATTGCTCGCCATCGCGCAGTTTAAAGATCAGATGAACAAGCAAACGGGGCTGCACGACGGCATCTACGAAGTGCTGAAGCGCATCGGCGACTACGTTAAGGAAGGGAATACGCTGCCAAGGTGCGCGGGCCCCGCTCTAGACGAGATGCCACTACGTTCTCTCGTCTGACGTGCACTTTTGTCTGACGGCAGCAACTTGCCGAGTGAAAACCGAGCGGCGGGGATCGGTGGAAACAGCGCGCGCAATCGCGAAGGCGCTGCCGGCGGACGCGGCGGCGGTGGTGGCGGTGGCGGCGGTCCGGGCGCGCGGGCGGGGGACGGACAGAACAGCCAGTCGTACTTGTACCCGTACGGCTCGCAGGTATGGCGTCGGCCTCTGGCGTGCGATTGCATCGGATTGTCTCGTCCGATAGTCTTTGAGCTAAACCTTTTTGATCGCTTCTCTTCCCCCAGGACCAGGAGATTATTGTCGATATCGCCGGCGCGGACCAGCCGGAAGACGAGTACCTGGCGGACCGGAAGCGAAAAGCGGTACGCGTGCCGGTTGATAGTTCACTCGCAGAATGCCAATGTGGGCTGATCCCGTCCGACTCTCGGTCGTTTCTTAGGACGAAGTGCAATCCAACCGGCCCAGCAAGGCGGCGAAAGCTTTGCCCGAGTTCTTGCAAGGAAGCTCCATCAGTGGACACATGGCGGCGAAGCATTTGCAAGCCGCGGCGGCCGAGGCGGAGGCGAAGTCGGAGATTGAAGTCAACATCCAGGGCATCGACCAGCTCGCACAGAGTGGCATGACCGAGGAGCAGCGGCAAGAGGCGTTTAAGCGGGCGTACATGGCCGAGCTCGAGCGCTACAACGACGAGAACCGGGACAGCGAAGAGGTCGAAGTGCGCGTGGACAAGCAGGGCTGGGACGCCGAGATGAACGGCGAGACGGCCGAGGAAGAAGAGCTCGAGGACATTGAGTGGGAGCTCTGCGATGAAGACGAAGGCAGCGGCACGGACGTGGAGGTGACGGTGAACGGGCAGCCCAAGAAGCTGGGCTACTTGGAGGACGAGGACCTGCTCAACATGACGGAGGAAGAGTTCATGGTGAGTGCGGCGCTGCTCGTGTGGGCAGTTTGGGTCGGAGACTCACTGGTTGTGGTCGTGTCTTCCGTTGATCAACTGACAGAGCTGCTACCGGATGTGCACGGAGTGACGCATTCTGGCGAGGCGAACGTGTATTGAGATTTCTTCTTCAAATAAAGAAGGCTGAGCGAAAGGAAGCTTATTGCCCACCGGCCGGTTCGGCTCCCTAAGGTTTGCTTTACTCTGCTGCGTGATGCTTGCGAGGGTCTGACGCGCTAACGGTGGTGATCGAGGGAGTCTAGTCGTTCACGAACACGCCCTTGTGGTGGAACCCGACGCCGGTGATGGACGTGGGCTTTCGCCGATAGTCTGGAGCAGCAGCCAATTGATCGCTCCCGCCATCAGCTGTCCCGGTAGTTGCCGTTTGGGCCGGGGCGGCAGCTCGCTCGTGCACGACACGAATCATCGGGTCCACCGAGTACATCCACGATCGCTGGGCATGAGTGTCGCGCTGGGGGTCTGGATTCACGCGGAAGACCTCCCTCATGGCGCCCGACGCTGCCTTGCCGCGCTCGACGACCCTGCCTCCAGGTCCTCCGGTCGCGATCACGGCGCCAGCATTGACGGCATGAGTCGACGGGGTCGGAAAGTGGTTCACGAACGAGGTTCGGTGCGTCGAGTCGAGGTATCGCCGCTCCTGCTCCGGGTCCGGCCGCGGCAGGACGGAGCGGAAGCCCTCGGACAAAAAGCTGCCCGAGCTTTGACGCATCGCCACGTTGATGTTGCCCTCGCGGATCATTCGCGGTCGCGCTCGCTGAGGGATGCAGATGGTGAGAAACCGGACTCGTCAAGGCCAAAGCCAAGGAGAGCGAACGCACCGGCACGAGGGAGCAGGCGCCGGCAAAGTCGGAGCCTGAGGTGGTCGCGTACTCTTTCTGCGCGAATGGATCGCATCGCAGTGGTCAGGACATCTCGTTAATGTCATCGACGGTGAGACTGAGAACCTACCGCTCCGTTCCGCGGCAGTACCCCGTTGAGCGGCGCAGCGCGCTCTTCGAACCAGTTGTCTGTCCATGGCGTGAAGCAACGCACTGGCTGGTCAGTCACGCCACTCCAGCTCGAGCCGGCTGCCGAGCGGTCAACGTACCATTGAGGGTCTCCTTGTGGTAGCTCTTGAGCGCCATGCCTGGCGAGCTGATGCCCCGGTCTTGGCTGCCGCAGTCGACCGGTATCGTTCCGGTCAGTGAACGCTTTGGGAGTCACAGAGCGCGCGGCATCAAGACACGCGCAGAGATCAGGGCTACTGCCTCATGACACGAAGCGGCTAAATATAGGGGCCGCCGCCATGGAGGCTTGGGCTGCAGCTCCAATTCTCCAATTCGGGGCCGGCAGAAAATAGCGCGACGAGCACGTCGCACCGGCGCCGAAACGGACTCAGCGCCGATTGAGAGACCGCCGAACGTGATCCAGCTTTATCGTCCGCTTGCTCGCGCTCAATCCACGACAAGCTGGCTCCCAACACGCGCGTTGACAAGACCGAGCGGCGGCGCATGAGTAGAGGGCGGGAAGCATGAGCCACCGACTGTCGCAGAACGCGCGCAACACGAACGAGCTGCTGGAGGAGCTCGAGCGCGACAAGGAGCTCGAGGTGCTGCGCGAGTACCTGACGCGGTTCGACCTGTTCCCCCGCAAGCGCGACCCGGCGTCGGCCCCGATCCGCTTCGAGGAGCTCAAGGAGCTCGTCAAGCACTGGAAGCTGCACCGCCAGCGCAACTTCTGGAAGAATCACACGACCAAGGAGGACATCGTGCGCACGCTGTACCAGCACATCAACACCAAGATCATCCCTCAAGAGACCCGAGATGAGAGCAGCAACAATGTTGTCGCGGCTGCGACCAGTCCCTTGCAGCCGAGTCCTCCGCCCGGAAACGCTCCTGGCGTTGGTCTGATGGCGATGGCGCCGGTGGCCCCAGCGCGCAAGGCATCGATCGGGTCGACAGTAGGCGAGTCGCCTCGGTCCAAGTCGATTCTGGTCACGTCTCGGTCCCCGATCATGCGGGGCCCGCGGCGAGAAAACGTCATGGCCGGGTACTCTGGCGACCTATTCAGCCAGCGCGGCGACTACGAGGACGGCATGATCTACCTGTCTCGCTTCCGGAAGCCCGGGACAATCGACATGTCGAACCCGTTCGACGTGGCGAGCGACACGAGCAACCAGGAGAGCAAGGCGGAGCTGGATGACGACAACGCGAGCGAGAAGAGCCACGAGAGCCTCGCGCTGCCCGACGGACTCACGCGCGAGATCCGCCTCAAGCAGGAGTGCGCGTTCAGCATCTACCACGTACGTGGCCGTCGGGTTGAGTGAGCACTGTCGCGTAAGATGACGCGCTAACGATCGTGTGTTGTGTGGTGTGGTTTGTTGTCCCGGCCGACCCAGTTCACGACGTCGATCGGGAACGAGCGGCGCATGGTGGGCGAGGGCTGCATGCTCGCCATCAGCCGGCTCTCGACCTTCGACGACATCGACGTCAAGAAGTTCTGCGCGGCCGCGATCCTCAACCTGACGTGCGAGACGGCGCTGTGCGTGCGGATGATCGACGAAGGCGTGCTGCTGGCGCTGCTGGAGCTCGCCAAGGCGCAGCACGAGGAGGTCCGGCGCAACACGTTCATGGCGCTGTGCCGCATCTCGTACGAGCGCACGGGCCAGCTGCTGCTGGTGCAGGAAGGCTGCGTGTCGGCCATCATCTCGATGCTCAACGCGTCCGACCACGAGACCAAGGAGGCGTGCATCAAGGCGCTCATCAACATCGCGTCGGCCTCAGGCTCGACCGTGGCCGAGAGCGTCGTGCAGGCGATCCTCAAGATCTCGTCCAAGAAGGAGCCTGCGAACGCGAGCTTCTCGGCCGAGGCGATTTGCAACCTGTCGCTGCTGAGCGGTCCGCGCGCCAAGGTGGTGGAGGACGGCATCCTGGACAACATCTGCGAGCTCTCGCAGAGCGTCAGCGACGGCGACGTCAAGGTGAACATCGCGACGGCGCTGTGCAACTTCTTGGGCCTCCAGTCCAACCTCGAGATGCTTAGCCAAGCACGCGTGCTCGAGTGCCTCGAGGACCTGCTCAAGTACGACAGCGACGCCGTGCGCGAGCGCTGCGCTGTCACAATCGCCAACATCTCGTCGTTCGCGCCGTCGCTCAAGAACCTCGTGCTGAGCGAGGCGGTGGTGCAGCTCATCGACATGGGTCAGCGCCCCAACCAGACCGTGCAGGAGAACACGGCGCTGAGTCTGTCCAACATGTCGTCGACGCCCGACAGCCGCCCGCTGCTCGCGCGCTTCGGCGTCGTATCGCTGCTGCTCCACTTCCTCGAGCAGGACGCGAGCGTGCTGACCAAGCAGTACGCCATCATCACGCTCTGCAGCCTGCTGGCCAACTCGTCGACGTGTACGGAGCTGCTGCAGAGCAACATCCCGTCGGTGCTCGCGCGGCTGTCGGGCTCGACGAACGAGAAGATCAAGGACCTGTGCGCCAACGCGTTGTTCAACATCTCGTGCGAGAAGAGTCTGCACGGGTTCCTGCTCAAGGACGAGAACATCAAGGCGATCGTGCGGCTCTGCAAGCGCATGCGTGTCAACAAGGACGGCGTCGAGGTCGAGGACGAGGCGGCGATAAACCCGGCCGACAAGACGCCCGTCGTGCTGCAGCGCAGCCAGGAGTGCGCGCTCAGCTGCCTCTTCAATCTGTCGTTTGTGGACGAGTCGCGCAAGGTTCTGATTCGCGTCGACGTGGTCAAGACGCTCTTCACCATCTTCCAGCGGCCCGTCAAGAACGACGAGGCGATCAAGCTCTGCGCCGGCGTGATCGCCAACCTGTCCTTCGACGTCGAGTCTCGCGCGCGGATGATCGAGGACAACTGCATCCGACTCATCCGCAAACTCATGAGCTCGACCAACAAGGAGACACTGCTGTGCTGCTCGACCGCGTGCTGCAACCTGGCGGCCGAGGGTCTCGAGAAGACGCCCGTGCTGTCCATGCTCATCGACCTGTCGAGCTCGCCGCACGCCAACATCACGCTCACATGCGCAATCGCCTTCTCCAAGCTCGCGTCCAACGCCGTGTTCCGCCCGGCACTCACGAAGTGCGCCGAGCTGTACCCGGCGCTCACGCTTATGATGCGGTGCGGCATCGAGGACATCCAGATCTACTCGGCCGTGACGCTGTGCAACCTGGCGATCGAGCGGTCGCGGTCGCGCTACATCTGGAAGGAGGGCACGGTGCCCGACTTCATCGTCAACTCGCTGCTGCGCATCAACAGCGACTCAACCAAGGAGATCTGCGCGCGCGCGCTGTACAACCTGCTCACGCACGACGAGTACCGCATGGCGCACATCAAGGAGGGCGTGCTGTACGCGCTGGTCAAGCTCGCACGGCTCGAGAGCATCGAGATCCGGTCGCTGTGCGTCACGGCGCTGTACAACCTGTCGTGCGACCCGGCGATGATCGACGTGCTGATGGAGATCAACGTGGCGCAGGTCATCACCAAGCTGTGCGAGATCGAATTCAGCAACCAGGACATCCACCGGCGGCTCGCGGCCTGCCTCACCAACATCGCCATGAAGCCGGGCACGGAGCTCAAGCTCGTCGAAGGCGGCGCGCTCGTGACCATGCTCGTGCTGGCTGAGCACAACGACCCGCCGACCATGCGCTACTGCGCGTCCGTGCTCTGCTACTTGTCGTCGCAGCGCGCCAACTGTGAGGCCATGGCCGCCAACAACCTCGTGGAGACGCTCGTCAAGATCGTGTCCTCCGACGACGCGCAGCAGAACATGTTCGGCCTCAACGCGCTGTGCAACATCTCGACGTCGCCGGCGCTGCACGATCGACTGGAGGAGGCCGGCGCCATCGCGCAGATCGTGCGACTGCTTGGCTCGACGGAGGACGAGGAGGTGCTGCTCGCGTGCGCGCAGGCGCTGTCCAACCTGACGTTCCACGCC
Source organism: Phytopythium boreale (assembly GCA_023338115.1). Taxonomy (NCBI): domain Eukaryota; phylum Oomycota; class Peronosporomycetes; order Pythiales; family Pythiaceae; genus Phytopythium; species Phytopythium boreale. Next base: position 33,063 of record JAADYG010000047.1, read on the forward strand.
AAGAACCGCAAGGTGATGCTGGAGAAGAACCTCATCCAGGTATTCCAGACCGTGTTCGTGGACCGGAGCAGCACGGTCTCCATCGCTTCCTCGATCGTCGACGTGTGCGTGGAGATCGTTGCGGTGCTGACCGAAGATCCGCAAGACTGGGGCGAGCTCGTGGCCCAGGGCGCCGTCAAAGTCCTGAAGGCAGTGTCCGAGCACTGCTCGCCGACCTCGATGCTGTCGTGTATCTACGCTCTCAGCCAGCTCGTTCGGTGCGAGAAGGCAGGCGCGGCAGTCTTGAGCGACGGCGCGCTCGACGTGCTGGCGGCCGCGGTTCCTCTACTCACAGGCGACGGCAAGGATCAGACCGCGGCGCCACCCAAGGCGCAGCTCGGCGAGCGCTGCTCCATCATCTTGCGGACGCTCTCGACGTCAAGCGAGTGTGCCGCCGGACTGACAGAAGACGCGCGCCTGATCCCGCTCATCCAGTCGATCACAAGCGGCAGCAGTCGCGAAGTGTTCAAGAACCTCATCCTGGCTCTGTACAACGTCACCGGGTGCAAGGTGGCGTCGCTGGACAACCTGATGGCGGGTGGCGTCGTCAAGTTGCTCATCCACCTCGCGAACGTTGGGGGGAACGACATGGCGCCGGCCTGTGCCGTAGCGTTGGCGCACATTAAGCACAGCCGCAAGCACCGACTCGCCTCCTCCGAGAGCGGCGAAGGAGGAGAGGACTCGGGCGGAAGCGACGAGACAATAGGCGCCGATGAGATGGAAGAGGGCGTGATCGCGACTCTGCTGGCCATGATCGAGCTGGACCACGTCAGCATCCAGCGCGTCGACCGCATGGCGGCGACCGTGCCGGCCAACCTGCCGCCGCTCCGGCCAGTCGAGTGGGTCTTCATCCCGGGCAACACGTCGCTCCGTCTCGGGTCGCAGCTGCCGGTGTCGTGGGTATTCCACAGCTCGTCCATCGACGACACGCGCTTCGTGCCCGCCGAGCCGCGGTCCTTCTTGTCCACGCTGGCGCCGGTGGTCCCGCCGAGCGGCGTGTCGGTGCAGGACAAGCTGTACGGCAGCTTCCGCGTGATGAAGGTGCGCGAGGAAAAGGTGCGCGTCCGGGTCGTGGATCCGCGTCTGCAGCAGATCTCGGCGCTATCGGACGGCAGTCTGAACGGTAGCACCGGGTCGCTCGTGGACGCCATCTCGCTCGCCATCACGGACGACCTGGACATGGCGAACCACAGCTCGTCCGTGTCCCAGGCCGGCAGCGAGGGCACCGCGGACTGGTCGGGCGCTGGCGACGATGCGTCCGACACGGAGGAGGTGCGGTCACCGTCGCCCGCCAAGAAGAAGAGCGGGCTGCGGCTCAACCGGTCGGGCAGCACGCGCGGCAGCGGCAGCTCCGTGAACGACCTGGGCATCCGGCGGAGCTCCAAGACGTCGGCCATGCACAAGAGCACGCGGCAGAACATCGGCGGGCACCACGAGCTGCGCGCGATGGCGAGCAACAGCGCCATGGTTAAGAAGGAGTCACAGCACAAGTACACGGGGCTGCTGCCCGGCGGCGGCGGCGACAGCGAGCGCGTGGTGCTGCCCAAACTGTAGTCAACCCTAGCTCTTGCTCCCGTTTCCCAATAAATTTCCCTAGTATTCATTCGACCGCTCCTCTCGGTTGCCTTGTCGCCTTCTTACAGCACGAGCTTCTGTCGGACGGCGGCCGACGCGACGGCGACCACGTCCAGCTTGGGGTTCTGCGCGACTCGCACCTCCCGGAGCATCGGCAGCGCCTCCAACGCGCGCTCCGGCAGTCGCTCGAGGCGGTTGGCGCGCAGGTCCAGCACCTCGAGCGCCTGGAGCTGCGCGACGTGCTCGGGCAGCGCCGTCAACCGGTTGTGCGACGCGTCCAGGTGCGTCAGGCGCGCGAGCGCGAAGGCCGAGTCGGGCAGCGCGCGCAGGTCGTTGTGCGACAGGTCGAGGCGCTCGAGCGCCGGCGCGCGCTCCAGCACCAGCGCCAGGCGGCAGGCGCACGCGTCGCCCACGTGCTCGCACATGAGGTTCTTGCACGTCAGGTCGGGAGACTTGGCCAGCAGCAGCTCGCGCACGCGCGGCCCGTCGCGCGCCACGTCGCGGTACGAGCGCGCCACCACCACCGCGAGTTGTGCCTCGTCGGAGGGAGCGGCGGCAGTCGACAGCCGCGCGCGGGGAGCAGCGGAGGCGCCGAGGCGGCGCGCCGCCCGCATCATCGTCATGGGCATCATCGACGAGCTTCCATTCACGTGGTGTTGAGTGGCTCACCCATAATTGTAGAGCGCTCCAGATTGTATGTGGGGCGTTCCATATTTTATCTGGAGCGACCTACATCGCTTATGCGCGCCACACGACGCTTTGCTGGGTGTGCGGCGGTCGCTGGTCAATCGATCGAGAGCGGCAATGGCGAGCATCTTGCTGGCGCGCGGCCGCTCCGGCGCGTCCCGGCGGCCGCTGGCACTGCTGTCGCGGCTGCAACGCGCGCCTATCTTCAGGGCGCTGTCAGTGGCGTCGGCGCCGCACGTGGCGCTGCCGCGGGGCGTGCGCGAGCGCGTGAAGGAGGCGCCGCTGGCCGCGACGTACGACCCGGAGCAGGTGGAGCGCGGCTGGCAGGCGTTCTGGCAGGAGGTGGTGACGCAGCACGCGCCGGCGTTCGGCAGCGTGCAGCAGCGGAAGGAAAAGACGTTCAGCATGATCCTGCCGCCGCCCAACGTGACGGGCGCGCTGCACATCGGCCACGCGCTCACCATCACCATCCAGGACGCCATCGCGCGCTGGCACCGCATGCGCGGCTTCGATGTGCGCTGGCTGCCGGGGCTCGACCACGCGGGCATTGCCACGCAGGTGAGTCTGTCTGAGAGCTGTCGGTCGTGATGAAAACGCTGAGAAAAGCACGCGATTGACCTGTTAATGCCGCGCAGAGCGTGGTGGAGCGCAAGTTGCAGAAGGAGAAGGGGCTCACGCGCCACGACCTGGGTCGCGAGGCGTTCGTGGACGAGGTCTGGAAGTGGAACGAGCAGTACGGCGGCCGCATCATAGAGCAGATCGACCATCTCGGTGCCATCGTCAAGAAGGACCAGTCGTACTTTACGCTGGACGACGCGCGGTACGTATCTCAGTTCATGATCGAGTCTGTAGCTCTCTTTGTCTGATTGGACTGTGCGTTGCGGTACTACGTCGCCGTTTGTTCAGGTCGGCAGCGGTGGTGGACGCCTTTGTCCAGCTGTACGAGCGCGGCCTCATCTATCGGCGTCGGCGCATGGTCAACTGGTACTGGGCAATCGTTGTGATTGGGCCGACACGCCAACACTAACCGGCGTATTTGTTGTGCAAAAGGTGCCCGACGCTGCAGACGGCGATCTCGGACATTGAAGTCGACGCCGAGCAGCTCGAGGGCTCGACCATGAAGATGCTCCCAGGACACGACAAGCCCGTCGAGTTCGGCGTCATGCACCGCATTCGGTACCAGGTAATTGCCAGCGTATTTGTATCGCCTGCTTCTGGAACAGAGAAGGCGTGATGCTGACGTGCTGGGCATTGGATCAGGTGGCCGACACGGACGAGTACCTGGAGATCGACACGACGCGGCCGGAGACCATCTTTGGCGACGTGGCGGTCGCTGTTCACCCAGACGACGAGCGCTACCAGCGCTTCCACGGGCGGGAGGTGCTGCACCCGTTCACTGGCACGCGAATTCCGATCGTCACGGACCCCATTCTCGTCAACATGGAGCTCGGAACAGGTAGGGGCGTTTTGGGCGTTTGTTATGCCATGATGTTTAAATTTAAGCATCTTGGTGTTGCGCCAGGTGTTGTCAAGGTGACTCCCGCGCACGACCCGAAGGATTTCGAGTGCGGCCAGCGCCACAACCTCCCGGAGAAGGAGGTTATCGATCGATACGGCAAAATGTGTGGCGAGATTGACGAGTGCTTCCTCCACCTCGATCGGTTCCAGGCGCGCAAGCAAGTGGTAGAGGAGCTCCAGGCCATGGGGCTCTACGTTGACAAGGTGCGTGGCGTGAACGTGCACGAGAGGTGGAAAGCTCTGTTTGGTCTGCCGAGCCAAAGCATACCAACTGACGGGTGCTGGATGTGATGGACCTCAACCAGCTCAACCACTCGACGACGCTGTCCATCTGCTCGCGCTCGGGCAACGTCATCGAGCCCCTGCTCATGCCGCAGTGGTTTGTGGACTGCGGCTCCATGGCGAAGCGAGCTGTCGACAACGTGCGCAACGGCGTGATGGCGATCGAGCCCAAGAGCCACACGCACACGTGGTTTTACTTTCTCGAGAACATCCAGGACTGGTGCGTCAGCCGCCAGCTCTGGTGGGGCCACCGCATCCCCGCGTACCGCGTGAACAGCACGCGCCTGGCTGCTGCTGGCAAGCAGGCGTCGGACGAGCAGTGGTTCGTGGGTCGGTCGGTGTCAGATGCCCGACAAAAGGCCGAGGCCGAGCTGGGCGTGCAGCTGAGCGACGAGGACATGGAGCAGGACGTGGATGTGCTCGACACGTGGTTCAGCTCTGGGCTGCTCCCGCTGTCGGCGCTGGTGAGTAGCGAAATGTGGGCAGCAGACCATGGATGGGAGCTGTTGGGTGCTAATGTGCGCCTATGAATTGCCGTGCCAGGGCTGGCCGAATGAAGGCGACGACGCGGAGGCTTTTGAGTCGGCCTACCCTTTGGATGTGATGGAGACTGGATCGGACATTCTGTTCTTCTGGGTTGCGCGCATGGCCATGCTGTGCGAAGAGGTGGGTGGCGTAGAGGCGTCGCGGTACTGTTGCCGGATCCAACGGTAGCTCCACTTACCATGCTATGCGCATGTTTCGGACAGTTCTCGGGCCAGGTTCCGTTCAACAAGGTGCTTCTCCACCCGATGGTGCGCGACAAGGCCGGCCGGAAAATGTCCAAGAGCCTCGGCAACGTCATCGACCCGCTGCACGTCATCCACGGCATCACGCTCGACCAGCTGCTGTCGGATCTGATGGTACGTTTGTTGTGTGCCTGCGTGGTCATTCCTACTTCGTACTGACATGGCAAGCGTACCCTGCATCATCAAGAGCGGCAACGTTGGGCCGCGAGAGCTCAAGAAGGCTGAGAAGGAACTCAAGAAGGAGTTCCCGAACGGCATTCCGACGTGCGGAACAGACGCGCTCCGGTTCACGCTCGCGTCGTACCTTCAGCAAGGTGAGGCGATTATGTTGCTGGGTTGCACGAGCACGAGGCTGAAGGTTTCGTGATCTCGAAACGGCAACGCAGGTCGCCAGATCAACATGGACGTGCAGCGCGTCATCTCGTATCGCCATTTCTGCAACAAGATCTGGAACGCCGTCCGCTACGCCCTCCCGCTGCTCGAGTCAAACGGCGAGATCGTTGGCAGTGGCAGTTCCCGTGGGGATCTTGCGCAGCTCCGAGAGGGCATGAGCCTCGCGGACCGCTGGATTCTGAGCCGACTGGTACGCACAACGCCGTCACTTGTCTCTGTGTGACCAATGGTAGACTGACTCATCAGTTGATGCACGCAGGCGAACGTGGTGGCGGAGGTGAACAAGGGCATCGAGTCGAACCACCTGGCGACCAGCGTGGCGTCGTTCCAGCGCTTCTTCATCCAGGAGCTGTGCGACGTCTACATCGAGTTCAGCAAGCCGGTCCTGTACGGGAATCGCCTCGACAGCAACGCCGACCTCGCGGACTCGCAGGAGCGCCGCGCGTCGCAGAAGCAGAGCGCGCAGGCCACGCTGCACCGCTGCTTGGACTACTCGATGCGTCTGCTGCACCCGTTCACGCCGTTCGTCACGGAGGAGCTCTGGTGCGTTTGACGGCGCTCGCGTGTCAAAGGTGTTCAATCTCATCTCTCTTACGCTTCGCTTGCGCTTTGCTGAGTGTAGGCAGCGCATTCGCTCCGCCGACCCGCTAGACAGCAGCGAGCCGATCGAGACGTCCATCCTGTGCGCCTCGTACCCCGAGGAGCCCGAGATGCGGTCGTGGGTGGACGAGGACGCTGAGCGGCGTATGGCGGTACGGTTTCGCTCATTGCGTCGCCGTCTCCTCGTTATGAAGCTGACGATTCATCGGGCAACGCGTGGTTTGATGACTACAGCTCGTGCTCGACGTGATCCACGGCATCCGCTCGCTGCGCCACACGGTCAAGACGCTGGCTCCGACGTCGGGCGCCGACGGGTAGGACGCCAACTATGGTTCGTCATTGTAGGGGCTTTGTTTGTGAGCTGACGCTTGTGCGATTCGGATGCTATATTCTCCATGGCAACAGTGAGGCCCCGCGCGTGCAGATTCTGTGCTCTGACGAGCGAGTGCTCGCCGAGATGCGTAGCGCGGCGTACGACGTGGAGACGCAGTGCCGCATCAGCATCGACATTGTGCGCGCCTCCGAGTTCCACGCGTCGACGGACGTCCGGGCGCTCACGCACTCGGTCTCGGACGCGTGCAAAGGTGAGATCGATCGTGTCCAAACCCCAACTGATTGATCATGCGACTAACGCCACTCGCATCTGACTATAAACGCACAAACCAGTGATGCTGGCTGTACCCGAGGACGCCGAGACCACGCACCGCGTGGAGCTGGAGATCGCGCGGCTCGAGAAGCGCCTGAGCAAGAGCCAGAAGGCCGCGGACGCGCTCCAGCGGCGCCAGCGCGACGCGCAGTACGCGACCAAGGTGCCTGAGGCCGTGCGCGCGCAGGACTCGCAGCGACTCGCGCAGCTCGAGACGGAGCTGCACGCGACGGAGAAGAGCCTCGACGCGCTGCGCGAACTCCAGCGGCTCTACTGAGCGTGTCGGTGGGTCGGATAGAGAGCGCTCGCTGCTGTTAGATGGTCTCAACGCTGTCAATGAGTCAGACAACAGTCTATATTGCGTTCTGGGCTCTTGATGCATGTCTCGGACCCGCCCGCTCCTCTTGTATCCACCACACGACGCAACAGCTGAAGCCGGTCGCGTTAGAACCGCGCGGCGGCGTTCGGACTGGTCGCCATCTCGACGACTGCGCCCACGATCTCCGTGTACATTTCACGGTGCTTGAGCGGCGACGGGAAGCGGTGGCCCTCCTCGTGCACGAACTTGGTGGCGCGGTTGGTGGCCTTGGAGAAGTGGTCGAACAGCGTCTCGGACTGCGGCGCCAGGTCGTCCGCCTGCCCGATGACGTGCACCGAGGCCACGTCGAGCGGCCGCGGGGTGCCGACCGCGTCCTGGAACAGGTGCTTGGTCGCCGCCGTGCGCGGGAGGAAGCCGCACACGAGCAGGCACACGCGCCACGGCACGCGGCCGTACACTTTCTGGTAGTGCGCCGTGAGCATCGTGGTAGCGGCGGCGCCCTGCGAGAAGCCCAGCACCACGTCGACGGTGCCCAGCGCGTGCACCTGGCCCACGAGGTAGTCCAGCGACAGCTCCACGCCGTCGTAGACCCAGGCCGAGCCGCTCCCGTCGGCCAGTGGCCGCTTGTTGGCGTCCCACCACTGGAAATAGGGCGCCTGCTTGGCGTACATGGCGCGCACGAGCTCGGCCGCGGGGCCCGAGGCGGCGTGCGGCGCGTCCAGGAAGAAGAACTCGGCGCGCGGGCCGAACGCGCGCTGCAGCGCCTGCGTCTGCATGCGCAGGACCGCCGCGTTCGTGCGCCACCCGTGCAGGCACAGCACGCGCAGCGGCGGCGCCATGTTCAGCCGGGTTATACCTTTGGGTAGTGACGCTTGACTGTGCTTGGCGAATTTGGAGCTGGTCAACGGTGGATGACGCAACAGGTTCTGGTTGAACAAGCCGGCTCGGCTCGGACATGTGCGTAACCTGAGGTTACACGAGGTTTTTAGTTGATCCCCAATCAGTAAGCCGTAATTTACGGGGATGAGGATTATTTTCATGAGGGTACACGCCGTAACCTATAGTAACCCAAAAGGTACCCCGTGTACCTTCCTCTGGGTGAGGCAGCGCAGACGAGTGAAGCGGGCGGATGCGCGAGTCGCACCGGCGCGAGCGACGGACGAGCAACGAGCGACGCTGGCGACGCAGCCGCAGCCACAGCGGTAGCAGGAGCGAACGACGGGTCAGGAGCCCGAGCCGCAGTAGGAGCGGCGGGCGCGACAGGAGCAGCAGCAGGAGGGGCAGAAGGAGGAGCTGGTCGCCGCGCGGGCAGCGGAGCGCTGGGCGTCGTCAGCCCACGAGGAACCGGTCGCTGTCCCCGCGCCACCCGCGCCACTACCGCTTTCGGTCGACGTCTCCACCGAGACGGTCGAGGGACAGCAGCCGCCGGTCGCGTTCCCCGGTCCATCCGCGCCACTACCGGTTCCGGTCAACGTCCCGATCGCGCAGTACGAGCCGCCGAGAAGCCATGTCGAGCATCGGAGACCACGTGAGGTCTGAGGCCGCCCGCGAAGAAAATGGGGACGCGCAAGCGGCGGGCAATGCGCGCAGCCGATCGCATGGCCGCTCGCGCGGTCGACGCAGCGGCAAGGGCCCCAAGATCTCGATCCCCAAGAACTGGACGGACGTGCCCAAGATGGGCGGCGTGGTCGGCGCCTCGCGCTTCGTGCCGATCCGCGTGCCGCTGGACGACAAGTACGCGCACTTCTTCCAGCGCGACCCCGACCAGCAGTGGAGTCCGCGGCTGTTCGTCGAGGAGCAGGCGGCCAAGGGCCTCAACGTGCGGCTCGTGATCGACCTGACCAACACGCTCAAGTACTACGACGGCGCGGCTGAGTTCCAGGACACGGGCATCGAGTACGTCAAGCTCAAGATCGAGGGCTTCCACGCCCCGCCGCAGGGCAGAGACGTGGCCAAGTTTATTGAGATTGTGGACGCGTTTCTCGCCAAGGAGTCGTCGGGCAACGTGGCGGTGCACTGCACCCACGGCCTCAACCGCACGGGCTACCTCGTCGTCAACTACATGGTGCAGCGGCTCGGCTGCTCGGTGACGAAGGCGCTGGCGGCGTTCTCCGACGCGCGGCCGCCCGGACTGATCAAGCACATGTACGTGGAGGATCTGTACCGCCGGCTGGGCCGGGAGGGGGAGGAGGTGCAGCTGCCGACGCTGCCCGACTGGGCGGCGGAGAAGTATGCCAAGCGCGAGCGGCACCACTAGATGGCAAGCACTTCGGAGTAGCTAGATGGTAGTTAGTCGGTTCTTTTCATTCGAAGGAGGAAGAGGTATGCTAGGGTAACTGGTGAAGCAGCGCGTTGACGACTTGCTGGATGTGCTCGCGCTTCTTCTTGACGATCGCGTCGCGGGTCTTGAGCATGCCCTGGAGCTCTCGCGTGAGCACAATCGACTGCGACAAGGAGGGGAGAACACACACGTTAGCGTCCCGGACCACGCCACACCAGTTGTCTCGCCTGCTGAGCCCACCTTTGTGTGCGAGAACGTCAGTTTGACGTGCAGACGCGCGGCCACCGAGCGCGGCGTCTTCTCCAGCACTTGCTGTCGCAGCGTGGGCGGGAGAACGAGCCACTCGTCGTGCTCTCGCTGGTCCAGGAGCGACCGCAGGGACACGCAGACCTCACCGGCGGCTTCGTTGCGCTTCTCGTCGATCACCTGGATGCCGAGCTCGCACTGCGTGGACGGCACGGCGAGCAGCCGGCACTTGAAGTCCCACACCGGGTCGCGGGTGCCGATGCGAAGCTCCGAGTCGAACAATTGCGGTGGTGTCGTAGGTGAGCTCGCGGCTGCGCTCTGACGGAGGTACACGCGAACGAGCGGGTCCATCTACAATAGAGAGCAGACAACCGACGAGGTGGGCGATGCTGACACGAGTCGGCCGGTCAACGCAGCGCATCAGCACGTACCATGTCGTTGATACGCGGGTCTCGCCACGGGAGGTGCTCGGCCTGCACGACGTGGACGTCCAGCTCCGCGAGGCTCTCGCCCGTTGAGGTCTTTGCCACGCCGCTCGTGGGGTCGAAGCACTCGATCGACTGGACGGCGGAGAGCGGAGCGCACGTCGCCTAAGCAGTACGAGCGAGAAGGCAGATGCCATCAGTGGACGGGTCGACCGAGTCCCGCTAAAGACCTGAGCGAACCTGTAGCGTCCGCTGAAACGCTTGCCACTCGTCCTGTAGCTCGCGTGGGAGCTGATCAGGCGGGTCTCGCAGCTTGGTCGGTGCGATTTTCGATAGAGACGCGCCGACCTCGCCTATAGCTCCATTGAGAGAGCGCCTAGACGCCGCCTTCGTGCGTCTGGATCGCCTGGATTTGCCAATCTCGAACCAGTGGCGGCTGCAGAACGACAGGATGTTGCAGATCACGCTCTCCACCAGGAATCGCGGCTTCTCGGACAACCTGAGCGTGTCAACCGCGGTCTGGAGCTGCAGGACGACGCTGCGCCGCTCAGCATCGAAGCGATCGTCCGCTGTCTCGAGGGCTGCGAGTCGCCTCAGTACAGTTGGCGCCATGTTGCAGTCCCGAAGCGATTCGTCGTAGCGGACGCGCGTGTCGACAAACTCGCGCTGGAGCCGCTGCTTGGTCTGAATGAGCTCGCGCCTCGTATTGCACTTGGCCGCCATCCACGTCGCTCGGTGTCGCTTGCCAACAAGGGCCAGAGTCAGCGCCGCAATGCGGAACTCCGTCGGGAACAGCGCCGCGTTCGCTGGGCTCCAGACACCGCAGGCTTGCGCCACCATCTCTTGAATACCGGGGTCGTTCATGCCGTCAAAGACGGTCTCGCCGTGGGTGTCCCTCACGTGGATCCGGGCGCCTTCCAACACATCAAGCGATATCAGGAGACGCATGCCACACACTTTTACGTCAAAACGGTGTGAACAAGAACCCACCGTAGCGAAGCAGCTCCTTCACGAGCGCACGGTTGGTGCGGCTGCAGGCTTCCATCAGCGCCGTTCGGCCAGTCTTCACGTGCAGGTGGTTGACGTCGGCGCCGCTCGCGAGCAGCAGCCTGGCGACGTGCACGTGGCCGCTTTGGCAGGCGGCGAGCAGTGGGGTGAGGCCCATCGCCTAGCATCCAGCCAGTCAGTGCGTTGAGGTCCACCATTGCAGCGACAAAGTGACTCTAACGGCGTACGCTCTCTGCATCTGGACTGAAGCCGAGGGCGAGCAGCTCCTGGACGCGATCCGAGTGTCCACGCAGCGCCGCTTCGCGGATGGACTCGGTGTTTTGTCGCTGTAGTGACAGCAGTGCAAGCATGGACGGGTAAGCATTACACCTTTACAGATCAGTCACTTGAGGATCGGAGCCCACCGAGTTGCCGTCGTGCAGGCTCTGCTTCTGCTGCTGGTTGTCGGCCGCCAGCTGCGCCAAGCGCTCGGCTCGCGCGCGCTGCTTGTCGGCCAGCGCCTTGCGGTCCCAGTCGCGCATGGCGCGTGCGACCTTGCGCCGGTGCTTCCTGATCAGCGCGAGCTTCTCGGCGCGGCACTTTTGCTGGAACGCGACGCTCTCGGCGAAGCGCTCGTTCCACTCCTTGGAGTTGAGTCGATCGAGCGTGTCGTCGGGAGACTCATCCTCTGGCGTCGGGGACATCGAACCGGTGGGCTGATCAGTAGCACCAGCTTTGTCGATCGCGACGGGGTCGGCTCCGTTGGCGTGTGTCTGCTCTGCGTGGTCCGATGGAAGCCACTCGGCGTCCTCTGCTCCCAAGAGCGCCGGCTTGAGCCATGACGCGCCGCCAGTGCGAAGATTGCAGTAGTAGGCGAAGCCGCTGACGGCGTCGAAGCACTTTCGGTAGACGCCACCGACGAGCTCTGCGGCCCGTCGGCGCGCAAGGCGACTGCGCACGAGCTTCTGCACGTGCACGACCCGCGCGACGTCTTCAGGCGACAGGTCGGGCGTCATCAGTGCGCCTCGCCAACTGCATCGACGAGCTGAACATTACCGCGCCATAAATAGGCGGCGCCCTTCGTTCCGCATCCTCGGACTGAATGACACACATTGTGGGTCGACTAGGCTGCTCGCGAGTTCGAGGGGAGCTGAGAGCCAACGCTTTGTCTAGTCAACGACGAGCTACTGTATCATGCCACCACCACGCGACAAGACCAGTCTCGACGTCAATCCGAGTTCGTGTATTGTCTGCAGCCTGAAACGTGTCGGTCGCCGCGTCACACTTGGCCATCTACCACGCCGCGCGAGTCCGTGGCCGGCGCGCGGGTCTTGCTCCTCTACTACTTCTGGAAGCCACGACCGAGTGAGTTACTCCTGGCCGATCCACTCGGAGAAGCGCTGCGCGTGGTAGGCGGCCGAGAGCGCGCCGAGCGACGAGACAGCGATGGGCAGCGGCTTCTTGGAGCGGATGGCGCGCACGCCCATAGCCGACATGGTGACGGTGGACATGAGCAGCGCGACGCCGTGGCCGTTGGTCATCTGCCCGTTCTGCAGCATGTAGCCGGCCAGCCCGAAGCCGGCGCCGAGCGTCACGCCCGCCACCAGCGACGGCAGGCTCTTGGACTTGAGGTAGCCGAAGGTGCCGCCCACGGCCAGCAGGCCGCCCATCGTGTACGTCGGGTGGTGCGCCATCGTCTCGTTGGTAGGTACTGACTGTACTGGTGAGCCGCCGGTCGGGTAGTCCGTTGATGTGCTTTAGAGAAATGCGCCGACCAGTGTGGGGAGGTCCGCGAGCGATGATGAAGATGCTGAACAAGCAGGTTACAGCGCGGACTTGATAAAGTTACGTAAACATTCACTCTCGGCATATTCATACCGCGATAAAGTCACCAGTCGCGCGAGGCGTTTACTTAGTCAGGGAACATGGAGTAAACAGCACATCCGATAATCCCACCGCCGCAGAAGTGTTTGTCCGCACACGTGACAGCAGCACAGTACCGTGCGCCACATAATTCCAAGCATCAGGCGCCACTGTTGTCGAGCAGCTCGGCGGGAATGGGCGCGTGGCCGCCGGGCACGTAGCGGTGGCGGAAGGGCGGGTTGGCGAGCTGATGCGCGTGGTATCCGGCGCTGACGGCGCCCGCCGAGGCGATGAGCAGCGGCGCGCGCAGGCCCGTGAGCGCGGCGCGCTTGCCCATGACGCTGGCGATGATGGCCGACATGGCGACGCCTGTGCCGTGGCCGAACGTGTGGTCCGAGATGGCGTCGGTCAGCACGAGCATACCCGCGCCGAGGAAGCCCACGCTCAGCGCCATGCCACCCACCAGCGACGCCGTGTTCCGCTTGGCCACGTAGCCCGCGCCGCCCGCCAGGCTCACCAGGATCGCGTAGTGGAACGCCGGGTGCTTGCCACCGTTGCCCATTCCGTCGGTCGGGTGCGCTGTACAGCCCTGGTACGGAGTGGATACGCTTGGGGAGGGACGAGCGAGTCGCAGAGTGGAGGCTGCGCGCTGGAGGAGGTTGGCCCGTTGGAACTTCCGATACTTCAGTACTATAGCTGCTGGTAAGGGCGCGTGCCGGACCAGGTCAGACGCAAACACCCATCAACATTAGCGGGGAGCCCACCTGTCGATGGTGTCGGTCGACGATGGGGAGTGAATTCGCCTCCGTTCTTTTCGGTTTGTTATGTCAGTTTCGAACGATAACCGGGTTTAATTGCAGTTAAGATACAGTCAAATACCATGGATATTAACCTTTAGAAGCAACGTATACAGTCCGACAGGTCGTCACCCCTTCAAGTTGAAGTCGCTCTACGAATCGACCTCGCCCCACCTACTTGGAGCGCATGATGTGGCGCAGCTCGACGCCGAGGATCTCGGTGACCTTGAGCTGCATCTTGGCCATCTCCTGGCAGGAGCAGACCTCCTCGACCTCGGGCAGGAAGCGGCAGCAGGCGGCGGCGGCCTCGAAGTGCTCGAAGGCCTCACGCGTGCGGCCCTGCGCGAACAGCACCTGCGCGATGTCGAGGTGCGCCGACGAGCAGCGCGGGTCGATCTCCAGCGCCTGCTCGAAGTGCGCGATCGCGCGCATCGGGTCGTTCGTGCCCACGTACACGCGCCCAGCGTTTAGGAACGGCAGCGGGCACTGCGGCGACAGCTCCAGCGCGCGCAGGAAGCGCCGCATGGCCAGCGCGTAGTCGCCCTGGTCGGCCAGCACCTCGCCGTGGAACAGGTGCACCTCGGCCGACTCGGGGAATGCCGCGACCGCCTCATCGAACACGTCGTTCGCCTGGTAGATGGACCCGCTCTTGTACAGCGCCATGCCGTACGACACGCGCGTCACCGGCAGCGCGTCCGAGCGCGAGATGCACCGACGGAGAACCTGCACCGCGGCCTGGTAGTTGCCGTCTAGCAGCTCCATCTGCCCCATGTGCAGGTACACGTCGGCGTCGTTCGGGTCCAGCTCCATGGCCTCGCTGAAGCACGACGTCGCCTCGTCCGTCTTGCCAATCTCCGCCAGGAAGCCGCCCTTCTTGACCAGACCATTCACGGACGCCGGGTGCAGCTCCAGGCTCTTGGTGATCACCTCGACGGCCGCGTGGACGTCGCCGACCACGTACAGCAGCGACGCGTGCAGATTCAGCGCCAGCGCTTGCTGCGGCGGCGTCAGCCCGGCGGCGTCCATGTCCATCGACACGAGCGCCCAGACATCGCGCTGCATGTCGCCAAAGTCCTTGTTGCGCTTGTGGAAGACGGCGCGGTGCAGCAGCGAGAGCGCGTCCACGTCGCTCTGGTCCGTGTCCGCCTTCTTGGCGATGTCGCTGGGGAGCGCAATGGCGTAGTCCGCGTCATGCTCAAAGGACTCAAAGTAGCTGTCCACGAGCCACGCGGACGGAAGCTCGTGCACTTTGACCATCTCGTCGAATCGGCTCTTGGCCACGTCGCGGCCGACCAACCGTGAGACGCGATCGATCGACTCCGCATGCTCCTGCGACCGCGACCCGTCCAGAATGAACGACGTGACGAAGTGCTGCATCGCCTCGTGCGGGTGCGAGCTCTTCTCCTCGACCTTGCCCAGACAGTTGTACGCGCCGGCGCTGAACGGGTTGAGCTTGAGCGCGATCTCGGCCTCCGTCTTGGCCCGCGAGAGCTGGTCCAGCTCAATGAAGCAGCCGCTGCGACCGACCAGCACCTTGTCGAGCGACTTGTCGTAGATGGGCAGGTGCTCGAACGCCTTCGCGTACGCTGCGAGTGCGACGACGTGGCGACCCGACCGCAGCTTGCGGTTGCCGTCGTTCAGGGCGTCGCGGACCGAGAACAGGCTGCTCACGTGCGCCTCCTCGATCGCCGACGACCGGGTCAGGAAGTGCTTCATGACGTACAGCGCGTCCTCCGTGTCGGCCTTGCACGCCTCCAACGACGCGAGCGACTCTTCCTTCAGCGTCTCACACAACGCTTCGAACTGGACCGAGTTCAGGTGATCGACGTCTCCGATCACGTCCCACGCCGCCTCCGCAACAGCCTGGATGAACGACTTGATCTGGAGCGTGCTCAGCTTGCGCAGAGAGTCCTCGCTGTCGCGCGGGATGAAGCCCAGCGTGTACACCGTCGTAGGGTACATGCAGCTCCACGGTGTGGAATCATCGATAGTGTAGCCCTTCTCGGGCTTGGCATCAGGCTCCCCGGCGTTGACGTGGCTGGTCGCATCTTCCGTCGTCGCAGTGTCGTTTTCTAGCTCGCTCTTGTCCGTCTCGAGGTTGTCTTCTTTGTCCTGCTTCCCTTCGTCTTGGAGCTCGTCCGTCTCCAGCTCTATGTCGGTCTTGTCGGCCTCCTTCTGCACATCGTCCTGCTTCTTCTCCTCCTTGCCCTTGTCGCTGTGTGTCGTCGTGCTCTCGTCATGTGTCTCCGCCTCCTCAGTCGGTTCGTCCTCAGTCATCTCGTCCTCCACCACCTTTGACTCGACATTAGACTCCTCCGCCGTCTCGATCTTCTCCTCCTCGACTTCGATCTTGTCGAAGGCCCACGGGGTACGCTTGTGCACTTGCTCCAGCATCTTATCCTTGAGCTGCGCCGCAATCTCTAGAACGTGCTTCTCGTCCAGGTCGGGCACCTCGACGACGCGAGGCGGGTCGTACAACTCTCTCCAGATCTCGTTGATGGCCTTCACCTGGTTGGTGCAGTCCCCGTCGTGGACTTCCTCCACCCATTTGTGCACGCTCATGGCCATGGCGCCCTCCGTCAGGCCCCGGTGCTGGTAGATCAGGTCCGAGCACACTTCGATCACGTCCTGGAACAGCGATCCGCACTGCGTCTTGACCTCCGACAGCGTCAGCTTCTCGTGCAACGACTCGGGGAACCCGAACGGCGCGAGCACGAAGGAAACCACGCGGTAGATCGCGTTCGACGCGTCCAGGAACTCGCGCTTGGTCACTGGCGAGGGCATGTCGAAGTACCGCCGTCCTTCGGCGATCCACACGACTTCGTCGGCGGGGCTCTCTTGGCCTCGCTTCTTGGGGTCGGCGCGCTTCACCTTGTCGCCGAACTCGTCCTTGCCGTTCATGCGTTCGGCATACATTTTGCCGAGCTCCTTGGCCGCGTCAGCGACCTCCTCGCTGTCGGTTTGCGCCGCATCGCCAGCGTTAGGCGACAGGTCGAACTTGCCCTCGCCGTCGGGCAGCACTAGCGCGTCCTGCGAGAAGATCTCTTGTGTGTACGCCTCTGGCAGCTGCGAGACCAGCTCCTCGTCCAGCGAAGCGGAGCAGAGCAGCACCGACTCGTGTCCGCTGATGAGCAAAGCGGTAGCCACCGCCGCCGCCTCGGCAACATTCGCCGCCACGACTGCCACGGGGGCGTCAAACGCGATGCCGTTGGCCTCAAAGAGCGCCCGCAGCTCCTGCTGGTGCAGGATGAACATGCTGCCATCGCCGCTGTCAGCCGCGAAAATGTCCTCGAACGGGACGTTGCAAGCACCACGGAGGTGGCCCGCGACGGGTGCGGATGCCTTCATGCCAAGGAACTCGTCCTCCGGCCGGCAGTCGACCAGCTGCGCCTCGCTTTCGAGCGCCTGCGCGACGAACTGGGCGCGATCGACCAGTTGCACGGCGTTGGGCGCCTCCAGTTGGCTCTTCTCGCACGTCAGCAGATCCGGCAACGACAGCCACGCGCCCGCGCCGGCGTCGTTGACCTGTAGAGCATAAGCACAAATCAGTCGGGGGAGTAACAAACGTCACGCGGACTATACCGGCGACAGCGACTCACCGATACGCCCACGCGCTCGCCCTCCTCGTGCGCCAGCCGCCAGTACACGAGGCAGGCGGCGGCGAGCTGCGCCTTGGCGCTCGCGCACGGCGTGAGCCGCCAGCGCGGCGCCTGCTCCCCCTCCTGCTCGTCCCGCGCGACCGCCAGCCCGCTCTCCTCCGCCGCGCGCCGCACGCGCGCCTCGCCCATCTCCGCCTTGTCGCCCAGCGCGACGGCCACGCACAGCTCCTGCGGCATCGCCATCCCCATCCGGTCGGTCGGTCGGTCGCTTCCGCTTTCCCCTTCGTCCCCGGGTCGGTTTGGTTGTTGGGTTCCGCTGCTTTGCCAATCAAAGCGGGGCACAGAACAAAAACAAGGAGCGCGCGGAGCGTCCGCCCGGCGGAGCGGACGGCGACTAGGGCTGGCGGACGGTCCACACCGGTATATACCGGTATAGTCTGACAAAACCGGTATCGATCGATAGTCCGGTATCCTACCGAACCCTCGAACGCAGCTTGGAGCTCTTCCTTGCCCGATTGTCCGCATCATCACGTCCGGGACGATCGCTCCGCTCGGCGCGCGATGATCTTCTCGTTCTCCGTGTACTCGCGCAGCGGATCGTGCCTGTTCCACGAGAAGTGGACGGCGGGCGGATCGGCGGTCACGTACTCGGACCCGGAGGAGGAGAAGCGGCTGCTCTTCGGGCTGCTCTTCTCGCTCAAGGAGTTCGTGTTCAAGCTCGCGCCGCAGTCGGCGAGCTCGCAGGCGACGCCGCCGCCGTCGACGTCGTCGCCGTACGCGTCGCAGGTGCCGGATAGTGGGAAGAACGACGCGTCGCCCATGGAGGGGCTGCAGCGGTACCAGACGGACGCGTACACGTGCCACCACTACGAGACGCCCAGCGGCCTGCGCTTCATCCTGCTGACGGACAACCAGGCGGGCGACCTGAGCGCCACGCTGCGCTACATCTACGCGCAGATCTACGTCGACACGGTGGTCAGCAACCCGCTCAGCGACGTGCGCAACGCCAAGACCATCAACAGCCAGCTCTTCCGCGCCCAGCTCAAGCAGTACCTCGAGAGTCTGCCCTGCTTCCGGTAGGCCCGGAGGTATCGTGATTATGCATTCTTCAATGGCACGAGGGTTCTGCTGGTCATAGTGGCTGACGATAGTTTAGGTGCGTGGGCGAGCAGTGCGTCACCGTCTAGTTAAGCCACCGTCAGTAAGAGATCGCAGGTGTGTGTGTCTATTTCGCTGTTTCCGCTACCGTCGCCGCCGCCTTGTGCTGTACGGACGACACGCACGTGGCCAGCATGTCCTCGAACATGACGCCGCTCATGTCGCGCGTCAGGTACACGACGTCCTGCACGCCGTCGCCGTCGTCGTCGTCCGCGTTCCCGTCGGCGTCCGTGTCGTCGCCCGTGCTGTCGCTGCCGCCGCCGCCGCTGGCAGTGGTCGCGCTGTTGCTGCCGGCGAGCTCACCGGCGGCGACGCTGCTCCTGACGCCCGGCGAGAAGGAAATCTCCACGCGGAAGCGGTCGTCGCTGTCCTCCTCGACGTACGGCAGCTCGAACACGCGGATGACGATGTGCGCGAGGTAGTTGACCTCCGCCACGCGGTCGATCTCGCGCATGCTGCTGTCCGAGATCATCTTGGACTCGCGGAACACGTACCGGCGCTGCTGGATGCGCTCGTTCACGCTGATGCCCATGCGCTTGAGGATCTCGTTGCTGAACTTCTCCTGCTCGATCGACACGTCGTACTCGTTGTGCTCGCCGCCGCCCTGGTGCCGCGTGCGCCACTCGGGGCACTGGAACCGCAGCACGTTCAGCAGCGTGTGCAGGTGGCTCTCGCTCGTGAAGTACATGCGCGTGCGCACCTGTGTCGCCGGGCTCTTGATGCGCAGCTCCTTGGCGAACGACGGGTCCAGTCGGTAGCCGTGGTGCTCAATGTCCGTGTCGTTCAGATCGCCCGCACCGCCGGCGTCGTCACTGGCGTGCGATGAGGAAGGTGCCGAGCCGTAGTTGGCGCCGCCGAACGCGCCACTCCCGCCTCCTCCCCCACCGTTCACGGTCGCGCTGTTACTTGCACTCGCAGAGGAGCTCGCATCCTTACTGTCCGTGCCCATGACCGTGACAATGTCGGCGCGGATCTTGGCGCACAGCGCCTGGGAGACGCGAATCCCGATCGACTGCTTCTCCGCGACCTCCATCCCGTACTCCTGCGCAACGTAGCAGCTCGCGAAGGCCTCGACGAGCGCGAACAGGTCGCGCCCGTGCTTGAGCGACACGTGCGCGTTGTGCAGCAGGTCGTACTTGATGCAGTCGTAGACGTCCGGGATCTTGCTCAGGTCGTACATCTCCTTCTTGGCCGAGTAGAAGTCGCGGTACAGCTTGTCCCAGCGCTCAAACATGAGTGAGAACGTCTCGCCCATGTACAGCGGCGTTTTCTCGTCGGCCTCTGTTATTGACGAACGACAGTTCAACTTTAGCACTAGCCCAATAGCATCAGCATACCATCCAAGTACTTCAGCGAGACGCACGCTTGTCCTGCGAGTACTCCTGGATCTCCGTCTTGAGCTTGCGGATGAGCTCGTGCAGCCGCGCGAGCGACTCCATCGGGTTCTTGATCAGGTCGAGCGCGCGCAGGATCGACCCCGTCTTGAGCGGCGCGAGGGCCGCGCGCAGCTCCTCAGGCGACGTGTACTCGCGGTGCAGCAAGCTCTTGAGCTTCTCCTTAGTGTGCTGGATCTCCTCGTTGGCGTCCGCCTGCCCCGAGTGGTCCAGCATCTTGTTGGCGTCTATGGGAAACATACATAGGTGGTCAGGTCAATACCTAGTCAGTCCCAGCACAAAATCAACGGCCGACGCACCTTTGCCTAGCGTCGTGACGAGACTCACGAGGATGGGCGTGAGGTCGCCCTCCAGCTCGAGGAAGCCCTTGGCGAACGCGGCTGCAGTCATTTGCACGCGGCCCTCGTCTGACGTGAAGATCTTGAGGTCGTGGCGGAACGTCGAGTGTAGCCGCAGCACGCCGCCTTCCTCCACCGGATACAGCTTGTTGCGAAAAGCCTTGCCCAGCTCCTCGCCCTGGATCTTGCCAGTCTGTGTCAGGTCTCCGCCCCACTTGAGGATCATAAGAATCTCGGACTTGCCGTCAGCTGACGACGGGGGCGTGTAGTGGCGCCGCGGCTTGAACTGGACCTTGCGGTTAATGCCCGCGAACTTCCACCGCTCCAGCACGCGCTTCATCTGCAGCAGCTTCTCGAAGCTGTCGCCGCCCTCGACTTCCCACACGGCGTCCTTCGAGCCGACGCCAGGGGCGTACGCCTTGATAAGTCCGCGCACGAGGTCCAGCAGCTCCTGCAGGTCGGCGACGGCCTTCACCTTGACCTCGTCGTACTTGTCAGCAGTGCGGCGCCTCTCGTAGAACTCCACAAGCTCCTTCTCCCACACGACCGTCTTGAGCTTCTGCTTCGGCGTGCGGTCTCCGTGGCGGACCACCGCGATAACGCACCGCAGCTCCTCCTTCTTCTCGTCATCCAGCTCAAACCCGCTGCTACCGCTCGCAATGCTCGCTTCGGACGCGTCCGACCCCGACGTCGGCCGCGTCATGTGCTCGAACCCGGAAGACGACGACGTCGCCCCACTACCCGAGTGTCTCAGGTTCGCAACGCTCGGCTCGGTCGCGTACTGCGGACACATTTGCGTCTGCACGGGCCCGCCGCTCGACAGCGCGCTGCTGATGCTGGCATTGGAATTGGCTCGCCGCTGGCGGAAGTAGCGCGAGCGCAGAGCGGACACGAGGTAGTTGTGCAGGATAAGGCCGCAGTCGTCATAGTACTTCTTCGAGTTCTTGACGAAGCTCCAGCCGTTGACGTCGCACACGTACGAGTTGCCGCGCACTCGCAGCAGGTCGAAGCCGCAGACCGTCTGGTGGAACGCGAGGCAGACCTTGCGCGCGATCTCTTTCTCCGTCGAGTTCAAGATCACGGGGTACCGCACTTCCTTGCCCGCCGAGTCGCGCAGCACGCGGCCGTCCAGCACGGGCGACTTGCGCGCTTCCGCGTGGCCGTAGCTCGAGCCCACCGTGTAGACCTTGACGTCCGTGCCCTGCGTGTTGAGGAACTCCTCGTAGATGTATGACCCGTCGCGCCGGATGCTGTTCACGCTCGGGTAGAACTCGCTGGAGCGGTCGCCGATCTTGCGGAACAAGCGCTTGCTGCCGCCGCCGGCGCTCGTCGGGTAGTAAATGTACACGTTGTGGTCCTCGGCGTCGGCGGGCTTCTCAACGAACGGCTTGTTGATGCGCACGCCGTTGACGCACACGTAGTTGTCCGTCTCCTCGATCTCGTCCTCGGAGCCGGGGATGTCGCGGTTGACGACGGCGTGGCGCGGCACGGGGATGCCGTGGCGCTGGAGCAGCTCGTACACCTTGCGCCGGTCGAACAGCACATGCTGCATGTTGAGGTCGTTCACGAGCACCGGGTGCGTGAGGCGCACGTACTGCTCGGCCTTCTCGAGCGGGAAGCCCGTCGAGTAGAAGCTGATGAGCGCGTCGCACACGGGCCACGCCTCCACGGGCTTGCGGAGGATCGTGTCGTCATCGAAGATGTACACGTCAAACTGCTTCTTCTTCTCGAGGCGGCGCAAGATCTCCTGCATGGGCTTGGAGCGCGTCTTCTTCTCCATGGCGCACACGCCCACGACGTACTTTTTGACGGCGAACGCGCCGCTCGTCGCCATGGCGGGCGACGTCGGCGGCGATTGGAGCTCTGCATGGGGCATCGTGTCCGTCCGGTTGGTTGGTCAGTCGGTCGATCGGTTGCTTCGCGGCCACAGTTGCAGCCCGCTAGTCAGTCGGTCGGACTGCGCGGGTATACCCAATTGAAGACGCGGCGAATCTCGCCGTCCCGCCGCCCGATCAGGCCGGAAACGGAGCACGGAAGAGGCGGGGAGAGCGAATCTCCGGTGACGGCGGCGGAAAGAAGGAGCGATGCACGGGGGGCGCGCCGCGGTTTAGAGACTGCGGACGGCAGCCAGACAGGGGGGAGCGAGGAGCGACCTGCGCGCCGTGCGGGAAGATAAATATAGACCGATCGGTGTCGCTGGCTGCTCGCGCCGACACCTTCCGTCGCTTTCGACGCCGCTGGTTGGGTGGCAATACGCTCGTGGTCGTGTTTGCGGGCGGAAATGAAGTGAGGGGGCGGGAAAAGGGGTGGCTCAGATGCGTTTTCGGCCAATCATATGCGTGATATGTGCTCTGATCCGTATAAATACCCAATCACAGACGCGGAACACCTAACCTACGAGCGCGCGTTCTTTTTTTTTCTTGTTGCCGGGTTTCTTGAGGAGGTGTCGTGTCACACGCATGCGGATGCCGCCAGTCGGTGGCGCGAGTGTGCGCGCGCAGCGACTGGTGGCGGGAGCCTCGGCAACCGCTTCAACTTGAAGATTCACGTCGGACTATCGCGAGATGTATCAGGCAGTCCGTGTACTATACAGCAACGAGCGTCGACGCTGGCCCAACGCGTCAACCTCGAGTGAGCGACATAGTGAGCAGCGTCGACTGCCCGCGGCGGGTGGCGGGCGGTGCTCGCGGGCCGTGCCGTGTGTGTGCTGAAGCGTATCGCAGGAGAATCACGCAAAGTGGGTTGGGGGAGGGTCCAGTCGCTTACCTATCTATATTGGTCACACGCGATCTCGATTGAGACGTCCAGAAGGGGTCGTGAACTCTTGTAGTAGAGCAGCAACCGCGACAAGAGAAGTGTTGACTCGGCAAGATGGAGCGGAGCGGGGGCGTGATCCGGACCGGTCGACGCAACGTCGCGTTCGCGTCCGCAGGTTTATATCACCACTGCGCTGGTTATTCGGCCGAGGGCGCTGTCGTGGCTGCTGGTTCTCCATGGCTATGTTGAGACTCCAGAGCTAGACATGCCGGATTCTGACCGCCGAAGCGGCGACGAGGGCATCCGACTGAGGCGTTCGCCCTTTACACCGTGGGGCGGAGCCGTGGCGCCGGCCACTCACCTTATGGTTACGTCGGCAGATACGCCGCTCGCGTGTACAATACCTACGGCTCGTCGGAGTTGCTGCAGCGTATTAATAACCCGATGCATCTGCCTGCACACAGGGCTTGGAGTCCGCCTCCTTCTGCGTCTGAGCCAGCAAATGCTTGTGTTACACGTCTGAGCTGGTTTACTATATCGCGTCCGTTGTGTCGATGGCAATTGGTTCGGCGAGGCGCCACGAGACGACGAGCCTGGTATCATTGCCATGTCACCAAACAGAGACAGACAAGGGGCAGCGAGCTAATGGCGCCGACGGATCGTTGAGCGTGTCAGCGTTGGAAGCGCTCAATTCTAAGGCAATTTTCTCAGCACCACCTCTGCAGAGGCTGTGATTACGATCTACAGTAGAAGCTGTCATCGCTGCTTCATCTACACTACCCTGAACTGCCTCCCTACTGTCTACTATACACTATCGCGTTGCCCGCCTTTGGTCTAACCCGCACACTAACCGAATCAAAAGGTGAATCTCTTTGGCACATTGGGTGGTGTTAAAAAACACCAAGAGAAGAAACGCCCGGCAGCCTGGGCCGGGTCAATTTCGGAGTTCATGCTAAAGCACGAAGGCTAGCGATCGCGCGAGCCGCCCCACAAAAGAGGCAAGCCGCTTAACCGCCGAAGCCGTAGAGCGTGCGGCCCTGGCGCTTCAGCGCGTACACCACGTCCATGGCCGTCACCGTCTTGCGGCGAGCGTGCTCCGTGTACGTGACCGAGTCGCGGATGACGTTCTCGAGGAACACCTTCAGCACGCCGCGCGTCTCCTCGTAGATGAGACCCGAGATGCGCTTGACGCCGCCACGGCGAGCCAGACGGCGGATGGCCGGCTTGGTGATGCCCTGGATGTTGTCACGAAGAACCTTGCGGTGACGCTTGGCGCCGCCCTTGCCCAGACCCTTGCCTCCCTTTCCGCGGCCCGACATGTTGCTGGTTGGTTGGTGGTTTTGGTTGCTTTGCTGGAGAAGATGCTCGAAAGCTGGAAAGTTGGAGAATGAGAGACTTGGGGGTGGGAGCGCGCCACTTTGCCCGCCAGAGTCGCGTCTTCTTGTTCGGCGGCGCCCTGTTTTCCCCTGGCTTTCCCCTTTCAAGCGCTCTGATTGGTCAAAACGTTGGTTCAAATCCGCACAGCTTGCCAAGCTTGGAGTTGACGCGCCCTACCCCTTGTCTTTCCGCTACGCCCCGCAGTACGGCTTGTGATTGGCGGAGAAATCGGCGTTTGTTATTGAAGCTCTCTGATTGGCGGAATCGGACGATTCGCCCCCAACGCCAAGGTCGATCGACAACAGGGAGAACCCATAGTGGAGGTTACACTAGGAGTGACTATGGAAGTTTTGGCGCGCTCTCGACTCTGGGCGCGCGTCTCCTTCCGAGCTCACTCTCGAATTCTCCGTTCAACAACCAACCCCCCAGCGAAGAAACGAAAAAGAAGCAATGGCTCGTACCAAGCAGACCGCCCGCAAGTCGACCGGTGGCAAGGCCCCGCGCAAGCAGCTGGCGACCAAGGCCGCCCGCAAGAGCGCGCCCGCGACCGGCGGCGTGAAGAAGCCGCACCGCTACCGCCCGGGTACGGTGGCTCTGCGTGAGATCCGCCGCTACCAGAAGTCGACGGAGCTGCTGATCCGCAAGCTGCCGTTCCAGCGCCTGGTGCGTGAGATCGCGCAGGACTTCAAGACGGACCTGCGCTTCCAGGGCTCGGCCGTGCTTGCCCTGCAGGAGGCCGCCGAGGCCTACCTCGTGGGTCTGTTCGAGGACACGAACCTGTGCGCCATCCACGCCAAGCGTGTCACGATCATGCCCAAGGACATTCAGCTGGCTCGCCGCATCCGTGGCGAGCGCTCGTAAGCGTCCGACTCTCTCGCGCGTCGGTGATGGCGCCGTGTCTTCCTTCGGGTTGACACCGTCGTACTTCCGGAGCAGCGTTCCGAGGCGCCGCGGCTTTTGAGCCGCGAGCCCTCACTTCATCCTGGTGTTTTTTAACACCACCCAATTTGACACAAGAAATCATGTCCATGCAGGAGAGCGTATAGTTGTAGAGTAGGTGTGAAACGGAGTAGCGAGATGCTGTACAGCGATTGGTCCTTCTGCAGTTAGCTAGGCCCGATATGCAAGCGCAGCCGTCAAGGACGTTACCGCAGTGGTAGGCTGGGCGTGGGCGTGGGTACCGTAGGGATTGACGCTTGTCTATCGGTGTCTGTCCTGCCGCGACAGCGTGTGAAAGCGTCCTGTGCCCCAGATCAATTGGTGCAGCTTCCAATCATCTGTGCTCGAACACTTCGTTGCGATTGCATCCACCTCCGTTGCAACGGCAATCAACTCTCGCGAACGTATGCTTACAGTAAGTACCGTTGCGGTTCTGCAGAAGCGGGCATCGACATTTTCTATGTTGATCGAGGCCAATTCCGCTTGAAAGTTTGCGCGCTGGTAGCGTTGCGCGCGGTCACGCGGTGCGCTATTTAGTAGTCGACCGGCGCGCTGCAGTAGAAGCGCGTCGTGAGTGATCCGCCAGCTACACTCGTTGGTTTCGATGGGCTATTACATCAAGCGTGCAGAGCGCTTGGGCGCGCGTTAATAGCAGATCGACTATTAGTGCTGGTGCGCGCGTCCAGCACCGACACGCTCCCGGCGCCATCGAACAAACGGTAGGGCGAGTTGACTCGTAGACTGCGTCCAACAAGAACACAATTCGACTTAGGAAATCGAGCAGCATGGGAACATTGGTGCGACGCATCGAGGGCCGAAGCCAAACGCACCCAAGGACACGATCGGCGATGAAACTGCCAGGCTTCCAGTACTGTAGTTCTGGTCTGGTCGGTCAGGACGACGGTTGTGGGGAAGGTGCTTCAGATCACTACGGCTGCAACTGACAGTGGGGTCATCTCACGGCTGTGAGCCGCCGTATTGTCTTGGTAGAGCAATCGTGACCTGGGTTGGGCATTCACGCGCTTGTCGGTGACAGCAACGCAGGTGCACACGGAGTCGAGATATCACGAAAGCAGACAACGACAGACTCGAGAGAGAGAGAGAGACTTCGAAGTACTCTGCCAGCAGACGCATGATCAAATACTGCTGCGAACGCCTTCGCGTGACGACTGACCATTCGAGCGTTCATCACCAGCGCGTTCGCTATCGTAAGTGTGCACTTATACGCATCGAACTTCAAATCACATCGTGCGCACCACTCCTAAATATGTTCATTCTACTGCGTTCGACGCATTTCTTTCGAAAAGGGTGGTGTTAATAAACACCAATGTAGGGTGGCAACCAATCAGGTCGCCGAAGAGGAGCGCACCTGACGCGCGGGCACTGCCTCACAAGAAACCAACTTAAGCGGCCGTGTACTTGGTCACGGCCTTCGTGCCCTCCGACACGGCGTGCTTGGCCAGCTCACCGGGGAGCATGAGGCGCACGGCCGTCTGGATCTCGCGGCTCGACAGCGTCGACTTCTTGTTGTAGCGCGACAGCTTGCCGGCCTCCGACGCGATGCGCTCGAAGATGTCGTTGATGAACGAGTTCATGATCGACATGCCGCGCTTCGAGATACCCGTCTCCGGGTGCACCTGGCGCAGCACCTTGTAGATGTACGTCGAGTACGACTCGACGCGCTTCTTGCCCTTGCCCTTGCCCTTGCCAGCGGCCTTCGCGACGCTCTTGGCGGCCTTCTTGCTAGGAGTCTTGGCCATCGCTGCTGTTTGATGAGGAGGAAGTGAGGGGTGGTTGGTTCTTCTCAAATCTGGGAATGACCCGACCAATGCAAGTCATCGCGAGTTTGTTTTCGCGCCCTCGTAAATCCCGGACAGGGCGAGCTAGGGTTCGTGTTTTCGCCTTCGCCTCGCACGGAGCGCGTCGATTGGCGGAATCCAAATACGGCTCTCGGATTGGCGGAACGAACCCTACCGGCTAGCAACATCGTGCGCACGGTACTACCTGTTGGAAACATGATCAGTGTTTTAAACAGGTATATACGTATATATGAATACCGGTATTCAGTACCGGTTTCTCTACCGATTCCGATCGGGAAACCGTGGGGGATCCTCCCCCCTCCCCGATCTCCACGCGGAAGCATCAAGCGAGCGCACGGGAAAGTGCGAACGCCACGTAGATCGCCCGACCGAGACCGACCGACCGAGTGACTAAGAGAGCGGGGACGACGAGCATGAAGCTGGGCAGCAGCAGCAGCAGCAGCAGCCAGGAAGCATACGGCGCCGGCGACAGCGGCCGCGGCGGCCCGGGGGCGCTGACCATCTCGTCGGTCATGCACGACCTGAAGGAGAAGTTCAAGAACGACGAGGAGGACCAGCGTGCGTGTGGAGTTAGTAGCGTGTGGGAAGATCGGCGTGGACAGTAGAGCGAGCGAATGGCTGACGAGGAATGCGTGTGTATGGTATGTGCGATGTGTGCGGCAGCCTCGCCGTTCCAGGGGCTGGACAAGGCTACAGTGCTGCAGGAGACCAAGATCTTCTCGGACGCCAACACGGTGACGCGCCACCCCAAGAAGTGCTGCCAGCTGATCACCAAGCTGCTGCACATCCTGACGCAGGGTGAACCCTTCACAAGCGCCGAGACCACCTCGGTCTTCTTCGGCGTGACCAAGCTCTTCCAGTCCAAAGATGCCAACCTGCGCCGTATGATGTACCTGTTCATCAAGGAGGTCGCCGAGGCCACGGCCGCCGATGAGGTGCGCGCGTTTCGTTTCGCACCACAATGTCCACCGCCTTACGCCGCTTCTGACGCGCGTGTGCTGCTCTTGTGGGGCCCGACAGGTGATCATCGTGACCCAGAGTCTCACTAAGGACATGAGCTCGGACGTCGACCTCTACCGCGCTAACGCCATCCGCGTGCTGTGCCGCATCATCGATGTAAGTGCCAAAACCGCTTTCCCTCTCGTCGCGTGCTCTAACGCACCGCTTGTACTATCGATACGCTAGGGCTCGATGCTGAACGCGATCGAGCGGTACATCAAGCAAGCCATCGTGGACCGCAACGCGCTGGTCGCGAGCTCTGCGCTCGTGTCGGGCATCCACCTGATCAAGAGCAACCCGGAGATCGTGCGGCGCTGGGTCAACGAGGTGCAGGAGGCCGTCAACTCGCAGAACGACATGGTGCAGTACCACGGCGTGGCGCTCATGTACCAGATCCGCCAGCACGACAAGCTGGCCGTGTCAAAGGTGATTAACCGCGCTGGGCCTGTTTACGGTATGCTCAATGGACTGTGATCTCACCGTGCGGTGCCTTCTTTTCACTGCGACACAGTTCATCACGCAGCTCCAGAAGACTAACCTGCGCTCGAACCTGGCGACGTGCCTGCTCATCCGCTACACCGCCGGCCTGCTCCGGGACAACTTGAGCGAGGAAGCTGCGCGTCCGCTGTACCAGTTCCTGCAGAAGATGCTTCGTCAGAAGAACGAGGTTCGTCCGAGAACTTGTGAAATGATTCAGCTGTACGCCGATTTTGCTGACCGTATGCATCCATTCTCGCTGTAGATGGTCATGTACGAGGCGGCCAAGGCGCTGTGCACGCTGCCGGTGGACGCGCGCGACCTGACGCAGGCGATCGTGGTTCTCCAGCTCTTCCTCGGCTCGCCCAAGCCGACGCTGCGCTTCGCGGCCGTGCGCACGCTGAGCCAGGTGGCGCTGACGCAGCCCATGCTTGTCACTCGCTGCAACGACGACATGGAGGCGCTCATCTCGGACTCGAACCGCTCGATCGCTACCCTGGCTATCACGACGCTTCTCAAGACTGGTAAGCTTAGCACTAGGAGCACCTTACGCATGATGATGGAGTGTGTTTTGATCTAATGCGTTGTCTTCCTATAACAGGTGCCGAGTCGAGCGTGGACCGCCTGATGAAGCAGATCTCGACGTTTATGGGCGACATCGCCGACGAGTTCAAGATTGTCGTGGTGGACGCCATCAAGAACCTGTGCATCAAGTACCCCCAGAAGCACCGCGTGCTGCTCAACTTCCTCGCGAACTTCCTCCGTGAAGAAGGAGGCTACGAGTTTAAGAAGACCATCACGGACTCGATCCTGTTCCTGATTGACCGCATCCAGGAGTGCAAGGAGAGCGCTCTGCTGCACCTGTGCGAGTTCATCGAGGACTGCGAGTTTACGCAGCTCTCGACGAAGATCTTGCGCGTGCTCGGCCAGAAGGGCCCGACGACCTCGGCGCCCTCGCGCTACATCCGCTTCATCCGCAACCGTGTCATCCTGGAGAACGCGCCCGTGCGTGCGTCTGCCGTGTCGGCGCTTGCGCAGTTCGCGATCCGCGTCGAGTCGCTGCGCCCCAGCGTCTCGTCTCTTCTGCAGTCCTGCAAGCTTGACGATGACGACGAGGTGCGCGACCGCGCGACCATGTACCTCGCGGTCCTGGAGGGTGAGGAGACCGTCAGTCGCGCGCTGCTCGTGGACGATTTCCCCATGTCGATCACGGCGCTCCAGAAGTCGATCGAGCAGTACCAGCTGCGCCCCACGGACGGTGCGCTCACCTTTGACTCGCTTCCGCACGTGGAAGTGGTGGAGGCGCCGGCTGCCATCGGCGGTGCGGACGAGATCGATGGCATCCAACCGACGGCGGCGGCAGCTGCGCCGCAGCCGCAGGATGTGGCCAAGGAGCTGTACACGGTGCGATTGTGTTGTCGATTTGTGGGTGATTACTGGACCTTTGACTAACCATTCATTTGGGAATCGTGCGTGCTTTAGATTCCCGAGTTCTCGGAGCTGGGCGCGCTTTTCCGCTCGTCCCGACCGGTGGAGCTCACGGAAGCCGAGACGGAGTACGTCGTCAGCTGCACCAAGCACGTCTTCCCCGAGCACTTGGTCCTCCAGTTCAAGGTGCTCAACACGGTCAACGACCAGCTGCTGTCGAACGTCACGGTCGGATTTATCATGGAGCCGGACGACGTGTGGCAAGTGCACTCGGTGGTCCCGCTCAAGGAGCTTGCTTATGGCAAGACTGGCTCGTGCTACGTCTGCCTCAAGCACATTGGCGACGGCACGTACCCGGCTGTGCAGCTCGCTAACGAGGTACGTGGTTGCGCACGACTCTTGTGCTCGACGTGTTGCATTACAGCATTGCTGACTCCACTTGTTGTCTGTTGTATGAACGATTGCAGCTCAAGTTCAAGGTGCACGAGGTCAACCCATCCACTGGCGAAGCGGAGGACGACGTAAGTGATGGCACCTGCATAAGGCTGTACTGTTGACATGGATCGCTAACCTTGCTTCTGCACGTGGGCTCAGGGCTTTGACGAGGAGTACCCGATGGAGGACCTGGACATCAGCGCAGCCGACTTCATGGCCAAGGTACCAGTGAATGACTTCCGCTCGGCGTGGGAGCACATTGGCGACGCGGCCGAGACCAAGGGCAGCTACGGACTCAAGTACAAGAGCCTGGTCGAGGGCGTGGCCGCGGTGATTGAGAACCTGGGCATGCAGCCGTGCGAGAACACGGCCGTGCCGCAGCCCAAGGCCAAGGCGCACATCCTGCTGCTCTCGGGCGTGTTTGTCGGCGGCATCAAGGCGCTCGTCAAGTCGAGAATATCGCTGGATGAGCAGAGCGGCAGCATGATTCTGCAGGTTCGTTCGCTTGTTGGTAGAGTGAGTTGTGTTGTGCACTGCTGATACTGAACACACGATCGGTGCTTGCTCGTTGTAGATGGCCGTGCGCTCGGAGAGCGAAGAGGTGAGCCAGACGATCATGGAGAGCATTAGATAAGCGCTCCCGACGTCTCCGAGCGTCCAAGCGAGAACGCGCAATGAGTGGCGGAACGCCCGTGGCGAGTGAAGACAGCGGGTGATGTGAGTGGATCGAATACCGTTCGAGACCACGAGAGAAGGAAGGAAGCGGTGGCGTTGAAGAGAGGCGACGAAAAGAACAATGAAAGCCAATGTTGTTGGATCCGTTGCCTGTCCGAACAAAACACTGCAACACCCTGCTGAGCGCCGTTCCTCCTACGACTTGCGCGGAGTGGCAACCAGCAGCTCCTCGGACCAGAGACGCAAGAGCATGCCGCGCACCGCGGTCTCGTCGCTCTCGCCGTCTTCTTCGACGAGGTCCTTGACGCTGGCGCCAGCACCCGACGACGCCGCGTACAGCTTCATGAGCGCCGAGGCCAGTTCGCCCGGGAACACGATGCTCCGCGGCTGGGGCGGCACTCCTCCAGACGCCGCGGCCATGTCGAACCCGTCGTCGCCGTCGTCATCATCGTCGCCATCGCCACCGGCGCCGCCGTTCTCTCCGTCTTCATCGCCGCCCTCGCCGTCTTGCTCGTCGCCCGAGTCGCCGGCGTTGCTGCCTTCGCCGTCCTCGCTCTCGTCCTCGTCGCCGTCACTGCCGTTGTCGTCGCAGGTGCACAGACCCATGTGGTGCAGTCGGCAGTTCTGCGTCGAGTAATAGACGGCAACAAACGGATCGTTGTCTTCTTCGTTGCTGCCCATGACCAGCCGAATGTGCGAGCGGTGCTTGAAGCGGATCACGACGTTGGGGTCGAGCACGTCGGAGCCGGACGGAGTCGATGGCGGCGACGAAGGCGGCAGTCGGTTCGCTACCACGTCCATGGCCGCCTCATCCGCCGCGACCTGGAGCGTCGACGTCGTCATGTGGCCGACCAACTTGTGAAGCAGCTTCTTGACCGTCTTCTCGAACGCCTTGACCTTGTCCGAGTCGGTCGGGAACTGTGTGCCCAAGTAGTTGAGGTATCCAGCGGGCAGGCCGCGGCGGAAATCAACGTCCAAGTCGAACGCGTCGCGG
Source organism: Phytopythium boreale (assembly GCA_023338115.1). NCBI lineage: Eukaryota > Oomycota > Peronosporomycetes > Pythiales > Pythiaceae > Phytopythium > Phytopythium boreale. The sequence continues at coordinate 64,899 of JAADYG010000047.1, forward strand.
ATGACGCGGGGAAGCGCCACTTCCAAGAAGTTGGCCCACGAGTTGTGCTGGTAGACAGAGATGGTCACGTGCGTCGAGAACTCCTTCTCGTCCGTGCACGCCTGGTGGACGACTCCACGCGGGAAGTAGAGCTGATAGGTAGTCAACGCAATCAGATCGCAGGCATCACTGTTAGAAACGAGGAGATTGCTGGTGCCCAAGCAGCAACTATCGCACCATGTCGCCTTCTTCCAGGGTCAGCTCCATCCAGGGCTCGCCAATCTCGTCCGGCGACAAGTCGGAGCTGTGCTCGCCCGCCAATTCGACCAGTGGGTGGTACAGCTTCCACTTTTTGCGCCCTTCCGTCTGTCATAGGGGTCATAGGGAGGCATTTGCCACACATACGGTTAGCGCCAGCTTCACCGACCACGCTATGGCGGCAAACACCTTGTTCCGCACCTGGAGAACGAACACCTCGACGTCATCGTGGTGTGGCGCCAGGGCCTGCGCGTTCGGAGGCGTCAGGTACGCGCTGGCGCCCGCGAGGCACCCGAAGAACGTCTCGAACGCCGAGTTGAGCGCGAACAAGCCGTCCACATAGCGCTGCGGCTGGTAGAACTGGCAGCTGAAGCCGCGGTCAAAGAGGCTGCCAACGGCGCCGCTCGTGGCCAACCCGCTGCCCTCCTGGCCGTCGTAGTTCTCGCGCTCGCCGTCAACGTAGCGACACACCGTCAGGTCCTTGCCGAAGCCCAGCTCGTGCTTGCCCAGCACGTTCTTGAGCAGCCGCTTGCGCGAGAACAGCTTCTTGTCGAACAACTGGTTGCCACAACGAGAGTTGGTCAGTCACCGTGCTATCATAGTTCCTGGGCGAGGTGCAATGACAAGTTCTCCTACCTGGTGCGATCCGTCATTGCGCACGTGGAGCGGCTTCTTCTCAAAGTATTCGGAGAGGAACGCGTTCATGGACATGCCGCCCAGCAGCTTGGCCAGCGCGGCCTCGGCTGCGCGCTGGCTCGCGTCGCCATTGCCGGTCGACGCCTTGGCCTTCTTCTGCTGGGCCGGCGCGGCCGCCTGCTGCTGCTGCGCGTGCTTGGACTTCTTGCTCTTCTTGTCCGGCGCCGCACCGTCGGCCGCCTTGCGCTTGCCCGGCGCGCTCTTCTTGGTCCGCGACATCGCCTCCAGCCACTCGGTCAAATGGCTAATCCGTTCGTTGGCGCCTCTCGTGGTTGACCTGGTCGGGTCAGACTCAGACTCAGGTTAATCCCTTGCATAATGTCTGGTACCCAAACTTGGTGCGATCGACCCAAACTAAGGCAGGGATCACGCCTAGTCTAGGCCGGCAACAAAACGGCGAAACGGGGGCGGAGAGGAGCCGCGGCAATAGACAGAAAGACTGCGAGCGAAGATGGCCGAGCCCGCCGCCGCGGGAGCCGGAGAGGGCGCCCGCGCGCTGGCTCTGCTGCGCACCGGTGCCCTCGGCGAGTCGCAGACGCCACCGCCCTCCGTCGCAACCGGACGCGACGATCAGTAAGTCCACGTGCTTTGTGTGCGTCGGGGTGTTGGCGGTTGCCCTTCCATCGCGTGCCGTTTCTTATCTGCGGTGGTTGAACTGGCGCCTTTCTCGGTTTTCTCCCGTGCATTTAGCGTCGACGAAGACGCGGCGGTGGCGACAACCGAGCACGATACTGACATTTCACGGTAAGCGGCGGTGGATAGCGGCTAGTCTAGCTGGAGGCGGTGTCTGCGAGCGAAACGGCTGACCGGAGACGTGTTTGCTGCTGTTGTATGGGTTTCAACATCCGCCCTCCGCTCAATTCGACCCCGATATCCCGGTAAATGCAGAATGTCAAGCGCTGGCGAATCGCTGAGTGGGCCGCTGGACGTCGAGCGCGTGCGCGTGAAGCTCGAGGTGGCGCGCGCGCGGATGAGTGGTCCGTGGTCGGAGGTCCCCGTCGGCCGTGTGTACGACTCGCCGCCCGACAACGCCGAGGAGAGCAAGTATGACGCGCTCGAGAAGGCGTACAACCAGGCGTTTTGTGCGACGAGTGCGACCCAGCTCGAGCGATCGGGACGTACGGACCAAGCGGTTGCGACTGCGAAGGGGTCTCATGCCAAGTCGGTAGCGGAGCGGCTCGCATCCTTCCGCGAGATCTCCGATCGGTCTCAAGCTGGGCATGACGAAGAGGTGGCTGGTGGTGCGCGTGCTGAGGCGGATTTGCCTGTTGCATCCCCAAAGGTCCGAATGGCGCAACATTGGCTCGTGTGCTTGCGGGGTTGAGTACTAACCTTCTCATTCCTTTCTCGTTCTAACCTCACGAATTATTCAGGCGGCTACAGCTGACGGCTCTACCAACGGGTATGTGCTCACGCATGATATCTGCGAGGCGATAATGTATCACATTGCGGTGACTTGTCCTCGATTGACACTCCTACTCGCACGCTATTGCTATTAATTTCCTAACAGGCGAGTACCAGCATCTAAAGTAGACGCGGTCCCTGCGAGTATTAGCGAAATGGCGGTCGAGGAGCCACCCCCACCGGTGTCGGCCCCGTTGCCACCGCCTCCGCCACCGCAAGTTGCTGAGAGCGCGCACAAACAACCAACGAAGGCGGAAGACCCTCCATTTGCCGAATCATCTGGTGGCGATGCCTGCATGGAAGAGGGCCAGCAAATGACGGATGGTGAGACCGAGGCTAGCAGAACAACAGAAGACGGTGCGCACGCTGAGGTCAAAGCTCCGGTAGCCAGATCCCCGGCTTTTTCGCCGAAGCATTATGGAACCAGTGGCCTTGCTGGCTCGACGGAGGCGCCAACTACGCCGCCCGAAGTGAAGGATTCGGTGAAATACGACGACGTCGCGACCATTGATCCGAGTCTTGATCAGAGAGCATCGACTGAAGGCACTGCAGTGGACGCGATTCGTGGCGATGAGAATCAGGCACTCAACGACTTCTTAGTAGCAGAGCTGCAGCTCTTCGCCGGTCACCTGTTTGGACGCGATACGCTGACGACCACGTCAACTGACCACGATGTCGCACACGTGACATCACTGCAACTATACCACAATCACCAGCGGGCACTCATGGATTTCGATGCTGACAGCAAAAGGTACGCCGTACCCGCGCGCGTTTGGTTGTATGGCTGACGTCCAGCTCTAATGCGATTTTTACGGTGTTGTCGAAGCAGATACGACTCCTGGACAAAACCATCAGTGTTCTCCAACGCAGTCCCAGCAGGAGGCTCGGCATTGGTGGAACCACCTGCGGTGCTGTGCCAAAACCCATTCCAGAACGCTAGCGCTCAGTCAGAAGAAGCTCAATGGACCACCCTGTTGAAGCACGTTCGACCTTTACCAAGATCGGACAGCGAGGAAGCGTCATCGATACCGCCCGAGTGGGAGACCAAACCATTATTTATGCGGGCACTCCAGTTCCACGAGAATGGACTCAATGCGGTGACGCTCAAGCGCGGCGACGGCGAGAGGGAACGCCGATCGGTATGTAAAAGTGGTTGCAAACCACTGGTTTCCTTCCAACGTCATTGACGCTTAACCTCATTGTGTGGTCGCATGCGAACGTTGCTGCAGGTTGCAATGTTCCTGGCGCAACTCACAAGCGCCAGGCCGCCTTCATATCTACACTTGGTAGTCTGCGCCAGCCCCGACTTGCACTTATGGCAAGAAGCGCTGCGTTCCAACGAGTCGCTCCAGATTTACCCGTGTTGGGGGACACGCGACGACCGGCAGCAGGTTGTCAAGTCGCTGAACGAGCAGTACGCGCGTGATCGGCTGAAGAGCCAGGTAGTGCTGGCAAGCTTCGAAGCGTTCGCTGAAGACTCGGAGGTGCTGTCCTTGCTGCCATTTCAACTCGCTGTGGTCGACATGCCCGACACACGGCGCGACCGGGTAGATGCGAAGTGGCCGTGCGTCTTGTCGCAACGATGCCGCCAGCGCATTCTGATGTGCTCGGAAAATCTCGACATCGACGCTCGACGGCTCCTCCACTTCGTCCTGCCTGGACTCTTTTCTTCCCGCCGCAAATTTCTGGTACGTAACCATGGGACGCGTGGGAATGTGCAGTTGAATTCTGTTAATTTAACAGCTCTTCGATGGTGTGCGCTGTGCTAGGCGTGGAACTACGCGGCATTAGACCCGTCCCAGATCCAAGCAGTGTGCAGTGTGATTGAGACGTTCAGTGTCCTCTCGGAGGATGATGTGTTGCGCCGATTTATCGGCCACTTGGCGGTCGTGACACAAGAAAACAGCGAGCACGAACTCGCGGCGCTGGGAATGCTGAATAAGCAAGGGGTAGTGCGACCCGTGGCGTCACTGATCAAGATCCAGACAAAGCCAGGTGTCTTGAAGAAGATTCGCAACCGCGCCGGCAGCTCGACCCCCACGAAGAAGGTTGGTTGACTGTGTCGATTGTTCCTGCTTGGTGATGTGCTCATCGTGTGCGTCGGACTGTATTTTCGTGTAGGCAAAGAATGCAGTGAAGAAGGCCCCCGAACTGACCGTGAACTCGCCCATAGCGTCGCAATCTCCCAAGGTTTCTGTCAAGGTACCGCATTCTCATCTTCGCATTGATATCAAAGACGTGTCCCTAACAACCTGCGTGATTGTTATATCGTCGACGCCTTAAACAGAAGCGGCGTGGATCGGACAGCGGGCGCCACTCGCGAAAGCGCATCAGTCGGTGCGGAAAGTGCGCCGGATGCTTGTCGGAGGACTGCATGGTATGCGGGCATTGCAAAGACATGAAGAAGTACGGCGGACCAGGCCTACGCAAGCAGTCGTGCAAGAACCGCAAGTGCTTGAACCCCAAGAGCTGGGGGCTTCCGTCCAAGCGTCGAAAGCGCTCAAAGCAAGGAAGCGGCAAGGTGGGCGGCCCCAAGGACGAAGCGGATGATCTCGCTGCCAGCATGAACGAAGATTCCGACATGTACGACGACCCCGACGACATGGCGGCATCGTACTCGTCCATGGAGAGCGACCGCGAGTCGATTCCATCGTCTCTCCGCCTCAGCACGAAGGGCGGCGCCGACTCGGATTCTGACGGGGGTGACTCCAATCGATTGTCTGATGACGGATCTCTCGACTCGCCGCGCAGTATCAACCTGCTGCTACCCGCTAGTGACACCCTTTTGGACGACAACTTGTCGCTGAGCGACCTGAGCGCGCGCTCGAGTTCCCGGAGTCGCGTCATGCGCTGCGGGAAATGCGCGGGCTGCACTGCACCGGACTGCATGAAGTGCCGCCACTGTCTCGACATGAAGAAATACGGCGGCCCGGGGCTTCGCAAGCAGTCGTGCAAGAACCGCAAGTGCATCGTGCCAAAGGTCGTGATGCTCAACCAGGGCAACGAGGATGAATACATCGACGAGACGGGAAACATCGTTTCCGCCGAGTTCTTGGAGGCGCCGGAGCTCTCGGATCCGTCGGACTCGACTGGCCCGGTGGCAGCGATCAGCGCGCCTGTGGAGGATCGGTCGAAGTTCCTGTCGGTCATTCAACAGTGCGCGGTCTTTGTGGAGCCACGTCTCGTGTTCCAGTGCTCCGCGTGCACTGCGCGCTTTTGCTCCAAGCCGTTTCTCGATTTCCACAAGCGCATTGAGCACAACCAGCCATCGGAAGCGAACGACACGGGTGACAGCGCGACCTCCACGCTCGACCTCCAGGCGAGCAGGCTGTTCCTCCACCCAATCACGCAAAACGCCATCGTCGCATCGCAGCTTCGCCAGCAAGACCGCAGTCAGCGCGCGTGTCCCCTCGGCTATGCGAAGCTCGAGGTAAGTTGCGTGTCTGAGCGTCAGGGCGAACGCTTGATCTCATCCCACCAACCTGACTTTCGTTTGTGTCACATGTTCAGGGCTCCGACTTTCAGTACTTCTTCATTGAGCCGTATGTGGTGCTCGGGCGCCTCCAGTCGTACTGGCGCGAGCTGTACAAGAACTTGGGCGTGCGCGACTTGAAGGGTCTCCCGGGCGGCGCCGTCGACTGCCATCTTGGGAACGACCGTACGATCGCGGAGCAGCACGCACTCATCTCATGGGATGCGCAGCACGGCCAGTTCATGATCTCGTGTCTGAGTGCGCACTCACCCATCGCGGTCGACGGACAGGACGTGAGCTTCGCTTCGTCTCCCGTCCCGATACGCAGCCGCGCACTGGTGCAGATCGGCGCGAGCACCTTCTACTTCTTGCTGCCGCGCGCTGAGCCTGGCGTGTCGAGCTCGAGAGCGTCGCGCCGGCTGCGCATCCCGCGCGAAGACGTTCGCGCCTGGGTCCACGCTGCTGTTGAGAAGCGCCGCGCGAAGCAGCAGCAGCCGCCGCAGTCGACTGCGGTCGCCAAGGAGGAGAACAAGGACGAGGCCACGCCGCTCGACGCGCAGGTCAAGGCGGAGGGCGACAGCGACGCGTGATGGATCGGACGGTGTCGACACGGAATTGAAGCAAGGGTATTGACGGATAATATCATGATGCTGAATCAAGTTCACTTGAGTAGATACACAAGTTCTATTCTCAATGCTGAATCAGTACGCTTTCAACTGATTGTGTTGCCAGTTGAGGGGGATGTTCACCACCAGCATTGCTGGTTCAGGGTCAAAGATCTCTTCAAATTGATTCTACTCATAAGATGAAGCAGAATCGACGGTACTTCGTCCCGGCCGTGGCCGCTCGTCTCGCCAGCCATTCAGTCTGTCAAACCGACGGACCCCCCGCCATTCCCAAGTCGCCGGCGCGTTAGATTCCAACACTCGGGTCGTCGCCCCCACCGCTCCTTACGGCTTCGCCTCCCACCTACACAGCTCCCGAGCAACGCCAAGATGGTGGTCGCGGGCATCGACATCGGCACAACGCACGGCTGCGTGGGCGTGTGGCACAACGGCAAGGTGAACATCATCGCTAACGACCAGGGCTTCCGCACCACGCCGGCCTTCGTGTGCTTCGAGGGCGACGAGGTGATCGTGGGCGACACGGCCGTCAACAAGCTGCCGTCGCACGCCGACAGCACCGTCTTCCACCTCAAGCGCGTGCTGGGCAAGGCGCAGAGCGACGTGGCCGAGCGCCCGTTCGTGCGCGACTGGCCCTTCGACGTGGCCGCCGGCAAGGACGGCGAGGCGCTGGCCGCCACGGTGCGCAACGGCGAGAAGCACGAGGTGTCGCCCGTCGAGTTCCTGTCGCTCATGCTGCAGAACCTGCGCAACCTGGCGCAGGACTTCACGGGCGAGAAGGTCGAGGCCGTCGTGCTTAGCCTGCCGGCGCACGCCGACGACGCGTACAAGCAGCTCGTGCAGGAGGCCGCCAAGGCCGCCGACGTCGAGGTGATCGCGTACATCAGCGAGCCGCTGGCCGCCGCCATCGCCTACGGGCTGGACGAGCCCGCGCGCAACCCCAAGCCCGAGTACGTGCTCGTGTTCGACATTGGCGGTGCCACGCACGACGTGACGTTGCTCACGGCCGACCGCGGCCTGTTCGAGGTCGTGGCCACGCGCGGCAACGACGCACTCGGCGGCGAGGACTTCACGTCGGCCATCTTTGAGCACTGCGCGCGCGCCTTCCAGCGCAAGACCAAGCTGGACGTGCGCTCCAACCAGAAGGCGTCGAGCCGCCTGCGCATCGCCTGCGAGGCGGCCAAGCGCTCGCTGTCGACGCAGTCGCAGGTGAACATCGAGGTGGACTCGCTGCTGGAGGGCGAGGACTTTGCGCTCAAGCTGTCGCGCCCGCGCTTCGAGGAGCTCGCCAGCGACTTCGTCAAGAAGGCGCTCGCCGAGGTGGACGAGGTGCTCGAGGCCGCCGAGCTCGACAAGGACGACATTGACCACGTGATCCTCGTGGGCGGCTCGGCGCGCATCCCGCTCATGCAGCAGGCCGTCAAGAAGTACTTCGACGGCAAGACGACCCACCTGCACCTGTCGCCGGACGAGGTGGTCGCCCACGGCGCCACCATCGAGGCGGCCGGCCGCGCCGAGCTCGTGGGCGTGCCGGAGCCCAAGAAGCCCGCCAACATGGTGAACGCCATCCCGCTGACGCTCTCGGTGGGCCTCGCGAACGGCAGCGTGGCCGAGATCGTGCACCGCGACACAGTGCTGCCGGCCACGGCCACGGAGACGTTCACGACGTCGGCCGACGCGCAGACGAGCGTCTTCCTGCAGATCTACGAGGGCGAGCGCCTCATGGCCAAGGACAACACGCTGGTGGCGCAGCTGGCCGTCTCGGGCATCTCGGAGCTGCCCAAGGGCGAGGCGGAGATCGACGTGACGTTCACGGTCAGCACCAAGGGCGTGCTCACGGTCTCGGCCGAGGAGCGGTCCTCGGGCACCAAGACGCTCGAGGTCAAGCACGACGCCAAGCGCCTGACGGCCGCCGACGTGACCGCCATCGTGCAGAAGGCCAAGGACGCCGCCGAGGAGGACGACGAGACGCTCGAGAAGCTCGAGGCCGCCGAGGAGGAGGACGACGAGGAGGAGGCCGCGGCCCCCGCCGCTGCCGGCGCCCCCGCGTTCACGCCGTCCTCGGACCTGGACTAAGTCTTGAAAGGGCAATCGAGTTGCCACGGGGTTTGAGCCAGTGGCACGAGGCGGAGATATGCTTTTTTACGTTAAAGAGGGAAGAGGATAATAGAAAAACGATGCGAATCCAACGCACTCGCCGACGAGGTGCTCGCTCCATGACTTGCTGTCGGCGCGAGCATCATTCACGCAGTTGGTGCGCCTTGAGTTGCTTCTTGCTGCTCGATGTCGTGCTTGCACGCATGTGGTGCGCATTACGCTCTTCTCGTGAGCTACATGAAGACACGAAGACATGCAGACATGCACCGCAGCTCTTTTCACATGCACAGCTGCATAGATGGATAGATAGATGAATAAATAGATACGAACGATATAGGATCGATAAATATGCGTGGTGCTGGCGCGCGTGCACGGCCGAGCGATGCACGCCTCATTCAGCGCGCACAAAGCCACGCTGGACCGCGCGAGCCACTCGCTCGTTCACGGCGGCTGTCAAGAGGACCGCGCTTGGCTCGACGGGACGGTTTGCCGCACTGGCAGCGGCGCAAACCACGGGGCGGAAGGTCGCCGCGGTGCGCGCCGTCGACGAGGTGCGCGTGCCGCGCTCGAGCGACACGAAGCCAGTCGCGATGGCCTTGGCGACACGCTCCTGCGCTGTCATGTCGGTAGTGGCTACAGCCACAGCAGCGGACGATGCATCGTGCTGCTCTATGAGCCGCGCCGTGTTGGTAGCACCGACTTGGGCAGCGCCGGTGGGGCGGTCACTGCAGGTGTTGGCGTCTGTCGTAGGCGCCGGCTGCTCGATCTCATCGTCCGAGTTGTACGACTCGCTGCCCAGGAGGAAGTCGGTGTCGTTGAGCGAGGAGCAGTCCGACTCGTCCTCCGACTCGATATCCGAGATGAACGACTCGCATCCGAGCCAGGTCGGGGCGTCTACTTCCGAGGCGAAGGCTTCGCAATCCAGCAGGATCCCTGTGTCGTTGAGGGACGAGCACACGGAGGCGCTGTCCGAACTCGAGTCGTCAACGGCCGTCTTGTGCGTCATATCGGGGGCGTTAGCGCCCGAGGCGCTCGTCGCGCTGACGGGTGCGGCGGCGTTAATCTTCTGGCGCGTCGTGTCGGCGCGCCCGTCAGCGGCTGCGGCCTGCGCCTGGTTCGGCGCCTTGATGGTGTGCGTGTTGTTCGCCACCGCCACTACGAGCGCGACGACCAGCAGCACGATGAAGCGCGCCCAGGCCAGCGGCGGCCGCGAGGAGGAACGAGGCGATGGCGGCGCACATTCTTGGCCGTTCGGTGGTGGCTTGATTGCTCTTCTTGGCTCGGGCTGTCACATTTCTGGGTATGGTCCGACCTTGGTCGGGTGTATGGAAGCAGAACAGTGTAAGTATGGCACGACGGCTACACTGGAGTTTGGGACAGGTACGACTTGTCCCCCGTTGGAATGCCAAATAAGGAATACCTGTGCCGCTATTGTGGTACAGTTTATTTCATCATGCGACCCACCATAATTCAAAACATTAACTGCTGTAATCAATTTATGACCATTTTCGCATCGATTTCAATTAATTTAACTCGTCATCTTGTATCAGTACCTTCGCTGTTGTCAACCCAACCCACTCACTCACTGTTCATTTTCTGATGGCGGAGGAAGCGCAGGTCGTTGCCAGCGCGGCGGCGGAGACGGCGGCGCTGTCCAAGCGCGCGGAGCGTCGCGAGAAGCGCCGCGCGTTCTGGGAGCAGAAGAAGGAGAAGAAGAAGCAGCAGCGGAAAGAGGAGAAGCGGCTGGCGAATGCGACGGCGCCGCCGCCCAAGGAGCTGGACATGAGCCCCGAGGCCGTGCTGCGGCGCAAGGAGCGGCAGATCGCCAAGCGCGAGGGCTTCCTCATGGCGGCGGAGGAGGGCGTGAGCGTGGTCATCGACTGCGAGTTCGAGGAGCTCATGACCGAGAAGGAGAAGAAGAGTCTGTCCCAGCAGATCATGTTCTCGTACGGCATCAACCGCCGCAGCCACTCGCCCACAAAGTAAGTGCGTGTTGCATTTGCCATTTGCTTGGTTGAGTGGCGCTGGTTTGACTAAAGAATTCGGTGCAGAGCGTACATCACGTCGCTCCGCGGGGAGACGCGTGCCAACCTGGAGAAGATCAGCGGCTTCGACGAGTGGCTGGCGGTACGAGCTCCGCTCTAGCTTGGCTTCTTGCAGCGTCTAGCGGGCGCAGGACTGACGTGTGCCCGTCAACAGTTCAAGGGACACGAGCAGAGCTACCTGGAGCTCTTCCGGAAGGAGTCGCTCGTGTATTTAACGGCAGACTCGCCCCGCACCATCACGGAGCTCAGCCGAGACAAGGTGTACATTATCGGCGGCATCGTCGACCGCAACCGGCACAAGGGCATCACGTACAAGAAGGCTCAGGAGCAGGGCATCGCCACGGCCAAGCTGCCGCTCGACAGCTGCGTGCAGATGGGCGCCGCCACCCGCGTGCTGACTGTCAACCACGGTGAGCGCTTGCGTGTTTGAACGAATGTGTGCTGGTTGCTCTTGTCTAACAACGATACGTGAACCATGGCTAGTGTTCGAGATCCTGGTCCAGTTCTCCGAGTCCAAGGACTGGGCGCAGGCCGCGCTGTCGACGCTGCCGACGCGCAAAGGCATTCAGTCCAAGGAAGAGTAGACGTCACCACGTGCGAATGAAGGCTGGTGTGTCAATAAAGGTCAAGGGCAGACGCGCACAACCGCCGCGCCTCGCCGCTAGACGTTTCTACTGTTATGCAATACCTAGAATGGCGAAGACGCCGGTGTGGAGCTGCTACTTTTTTTACGGCTCTTCTTCTGCCATCACTCAAGTCGGAGATCATCTAATACTGCGTAGCGCCATCTCCAGTCGCTGCACCGCGAGATCCATGTCCTTGATCTGCCGTGAGTATCGAGGCACAGCATTATCATTAGTCCACACGTCGGCCTGCAAGGGTATTCCACCAGCAGACAACCACGTTCCGCGTACCTTCAGTGCTGCAATCGCAAACTTGGCGCACTCGATGGCGTCGTCGATTTCGTTTTGGGAGGCGGGGGCGCCGCGCGATCGAGACGGGAGGCTCTGCGGCGCAGTGACTGGAGGAGCAGGAGGAATTGGCTCCGGCTTCGGTGCAGGAGCGGGAGCGGGGGCGGACGGAATCTGTTGCTGGTAGCTCTGGAAGGACGCGTTACTGTACTGGTTCGCATCCTGTGCGCTCCAGTCTGGCTTCATCGCGTTCGAATCAGTCGATGATGGGCCGTTGAAGCTGCCGACAGAGCCCGTGAACGACGGAAACGACGATGCTGGCGGATCACGAGGAGTACTATTGGCTGGAGGCGGCAGGTCTGGCGCGGACGGCGGCGCAGTCGGGACAGCGGGAGGAGCAGAAGATGGCGTGAACGCTGAGGCGGACGTGTCGTCGGCGCTTCCTTTGACCTAAACGACAAAACCAAGTGGTAGAACGCACGCAGCGAAGCGTTAGTCACCAGTTTGTGGGCGTTTGCAGGGTTCAATGCTACACTTACATCGACGAATCCCCCGTCCGGCGGCCCGGGCGTGGGCACCTGTCCCTCCTTGATCGCCTTCATGATGGTCGCCGCCTTGTACTTGCAATACTTCCGCTTCTCCACAACCTGCTCACATTTGTCCGCAGTCACAACCGCATCAGCGCCCATACCAGACGCGTCCAGCAGTGAGCGGGCAAAGAAGCACAGCACGCACGTCCCCCGAGATCTCGCCAAACTGGTTCAGAATGTCAAAGAACGTGCCGGCGGCGTAGAACGTCTTGGCCGTGTTCCTGTCGACCCATTTGTCGCGCACAGACCAGCCCGTCAGCGTACAAACTAGCAGCAAGAGCACGGAGAGATAACGCACTTGTCGGCGGCACCGGCGCGGTCCTCGTCGTCCGCCCTGGAGAAGATCTCCGTCGCAAAGTCCTCGCAGATCTCCTGCACGTGTCAGGCACAAACGCGTTGGCCACGACCCACAACCTACAAAACCAACGGCGGCCGCACGCCATGGGCCCCCACCTTGCCCTCCTCCTGCGAGAACTCGGGCAGCTTATCCTTCTCGGCCTCGAGGCGGTCCATGAGCGAGAGCAGAAAGTCCGTCGCCTCGTTGGACGCGTCGTGCTCGCGCAGCTTGATGCCCAGCTCCATGGCGTACTGCCGGCAGAAGTACGCGATCAGCTTGGACTCGGGCCGCGTCGAGTCGCGGTCCAGCTCCTCCGCGCGCCGGATGAACGGCACGAGCGCCTTGAACGTCGCCGGCACCTTGGCCGGGCTCGGGTCCGCCATCGTTCCCGTCTCCTCGTCGCTTGATTTTCTTCCTCTGCTGCTATCGGTGTTCTTTCCTCAACATGAAGCCGTGTACCGTGTATCGGTTTTCGCAGGGAACCCATCCAGAAGTCCACTTCATCCGTTACGAACAGTGTTCTACCAGTTACATTCACTGCCTCTATCCCTTTACACCACCAACTTAGCTTCAGTAGTTGGGCTGGCGCAGCGGCGTCGGCAGCGGCTCGGTCGTCACCTGCAGGCTCCGCAGCGCCTTCTCGCCGCGGCGCCTGACCGTCACGTCGATCTTGCGCCCGATCGTGTAGCCGACCGACCCGAGGATGTCCTTGGTGCTGCGCACCGACTTGCCGTTAAACTCCACGATCACGTCGCCCGGTAGCAGCCCGGCCTTGTGCGCGGGCGACCCGGGCGAGACCGACTTGACGATCACGCCTTCCTTCACGTCCGGGAACAGCCTGGACAAGTGCACACACACTGCATTAACAGACGAGATGGTATAGCAAACGAGAACGAGACACGCACCGTCCGATCTCGCGCAGCTCGCGCGTGTTGAAGTTGATCATCTGCATTCCGATGTACGGTCGCACGACCTTCTTGTGCTTGCGCAGCTGGTCAATCACCTGCGTCGCCGTGTCCACCGGGATGGCGAACGATATTCCCACGCTGCCGTCCACCTTCATCGTGTTGATGCCGATGACCTCGCCGTCCAGGTTCACGAGCGGGCCACCCGAGTTGCCCGAGTTGATCGCCGCGTCCGTCTGAATGTACTCGCCTCCCTTCTGCGGGTAGCCCAGCTCGCTGCTGTGCCGGGCGACGGCGCTGATGATCCCGGCGCTGACGCTGTTCTGTAGAGAGAACGGGCTGCCGAGCGCGCAGACCCACTCGCCGGCGCGCAGCTCGGACGACGACCCGAGCGCGATCGTCGGCCACTCCTTGCGCTCGTCCGACTGGATCTGGAGCAGCGCAATGTCCGAGAGGAGGTCCATGCTGTGCACGACCGCGGGGTAGTTGCTCCCGTCGGCGAACGTCACCTGTCGCATCGTGCAGTTCGTTAGTATTGGTCAAGCTCGTCAATCACATATGTCAACGGAAGCGGACCGACCTGGATCTTCGAGTAGCGGTTGCTTCGCGCAACCACGTGCGCGTTCGTGACGATCAGACCGTCCGACGAGATGATGAAGCCCGACCCGTTGCTGCCAACGTAGCCTTCGGTTCGGAACCGGAACAACCCATCGCACGCTTCGTTAGCGTCTTAATCCGTCACAACCAGGCGCCATAAGGCCTACATTCCGCCGCGGCGTACCCATGTCGACGGCGATGTTCACCACGGCCGGGAACGCCTTCTCCACGGCATCCGCAATGAAGTTGCGCGAGAGAGGACCGTTCGTGCTGCCGCTGCTCGCCTCCATCAACGCGAGGCTCTCTACTGACCGCAGAATCGATCAATTAGCACGCAGTGACCGCCAAAATCGACCCGGATCCATCTATAAGAAGTTCTTATTAAGAACTCGCACCTCGCGAATCCGACTGGATGCCGGCGCCTACCGCCGTCGCCAGCCCTGCAGCGGCCAGCGCGTACGCCGACACAAGCAGCGCCCGGCTCTCCCTCTTAATGGACACGTGCGCGGACGCCCGACCGGCCCGCCACGCCCCGCGCTGCCACGCCCGCGTCCACATTGTCGCTCGCCGATTCTCTGCCTACCCCACTTGTATCGGTTCTCGAATGAGTACTTTATCCACTATTATTGGCGCGTTTTTCGACGGGAATCGGAGGTGTTCTGTGGGGACTGTCCAATTTTATAACACAACATAACGAAGTGACCATCATTATGGTTGATTCACAGTCATTCTCGTCACACTTCAAGTTGGGCGCTCAAGCCAACAAGGCGACCCAACGAATGCGCTGCACGTCCTAAAAATAACCAGTCGTACTCCTTGACGTGAATTTCACTGCTACCAGCACTTCATATCATCGTCCGACGCTGCCAAGCCGACTCCTATCAAGCAGTCTCGTGGTTCGGAGCGCTGTTTCGCGGGCATACCGAGAGGCCAACGAGCAGAGGGCCAGCATGTTCCGGCGCCACGACACCGTGCGCGACTTCTCCTTTCTCGACGTGGTAAGTGCCGGGTCAGCACTCCTCTTCATCTAATAAGAGGGAAAAGCAACCATCAACGGCTTGATAACTCTCATACCGGACGGATGCTCTGTGGGCTATTGGGCCGTCTAGCATGCCCAGCAGCAGGTTCACGACTTGCTCTGCGCCGTCGACCAGCAACGACAGCAGCAAGTACTCCCGCGTGTCGATAGGTAACGAGGCAAGCGATCGGCCCTCGACCTGATGGAGATCGGGTTTATACCAACAAGATGCACTAATGCAATACGAATAATAGCGTGCGAGGATCCAAGATTTCGTCGGGCGGAGGGCGGTTCGGCGTCGCGCTGCAGCTCGGAGTCACCAAGAAGAACGTAAGTAGCGCGCACTTACTTCATTACTATGTCCAAGCGACCGTAATACCACCTCATATCGGGCCTGATACGCTGAAACGCGGCGTCCGCACCAGCCTCAAAGCTATACAGGCGCCGAGGAGCAGATCGAGGTCACGATTCGTGTCCCGCACGGGTTCCCAGGCCAGTCGCCCATGATCGCGTGCACCGCCGGCACTGAGGTGCGTAACTTTCGCCATAGTTTTTCTTGTCAAGCTTTGCTCATGTTAAATCTCTTTGGCTTGTTGCGGAATTGGGAAGAAATTGCCGCAATCGCTGCTGCACGATGGACAACTCGACATTCCCTGGGTTCGCGACGGGTGGCCCAGCGGATACTCTCTCAGCGCATTTGCTGCCGACTTGTGCGCAGCCCTCAATGCTCTGCCATCCGTACCAAGTTCTCCCGTCCATCCGTTGCGCCAAGAATCCAACCAGGACTACCACAAGTTGCAGCCTTCTGCACCCACGCTGCATACCTTGTCGGGCTCTGGTAGGCATCACCATCGACGAGTGATGCAACGATCCCTGTATAGTCTTTGCCGTTGACGTCTTGGATGCATGAAATGCCGATAGAGCCGACCATTGTCTCGCCTCCGTCGAGAAATCGCATCGTCTTCAAGTGCAAATAGCAAAAGGCAGTGGGTCAATTCGCTGCGCCCGCCCCCGAGAGCGTCGCGGAGTTTCTGGCACTTGCCAAAGCGCATTTTCCGGCACTGCCCGACCCGCCTCTCATCCGACTGAGAGCGTTTCGCAGGTGTGTTGTGCCGTGGATGCATGACCAGCGATCTTAGTTACTTGCTGACGCTCTACTTTATTTCGCAGCCCAACCGAATCCATGGTCATCACGAGCGATAAGGTCGGCCATTTGCCTCGTTTCAACTTGATAGCACGCTTGTGATGCACTTACCAAGTGAATGGGTGGGCAGGACTGGTGCTTCCTGTGCGCAACCGGCAACTGCATGGTCTACATTCTCTTTGAAGGTTTGGAGAACGTGACCCTGGTGCAGCTCGTGAACATACTGATGACCGCTCGTTTCTGCGTGCAGATGCGACTAGTCCGCGTCCTCGCCCCGTTGCTCCAGCCCCTCCGAGTCCCGCTCGAAGCAACGCGAATCCAGGCCTGCCCAACCCACCGTTGCAACTCCAATCGACTGTCCTTGGAAGCATTCTCCACCCGGATTGCCATCCTCGAGTGCTGTTGCGGTCGGTGAGTAACCCCGTTATCGTGGGGATAACCCGATCGTTGAGACTTACGCGTTGGGTAATTGAGTGGTTTGCAGGAGTTGGCGATCGACAAGTGCGTCGGTGTTGGATCCAGGTACTCACTAACTTCTTGACAGCATTTACTAACGACATAGTGGGTAGCATCTGACCCTCTCGCTTCATTGCTGTTGCGTCTCCAGCTGCCGCGTTTACAAAGGAACCTGGCGCGGAACCGAGATCGCCGTGAAAAAGTAAAGCTGGCCATACTACCGCGTTCTGTGCGTATTGAACGTTTCACTGACTCGTGTGCCTGCTGGTATGGACCGTCCCAGCTTTACAGGCATGGATCGGGCCGCGGTGGAGCGTGAGTTCGCCAACGAGGTAGAAATGATGGAGCGCCTGGGCGCCCATCCGTCCCTCGTCCTGTTGGTTGGCATCTGCGCGGATCCGTTGGCGATCGTGTTCGAGTACCTTCCGTTCTCGCTATTGTACGCACTGTACTTCGAGGCTTCGTGACGCAATCATCATCATCCCTGCTTGACGCCTTGCGCATGGGTTTTAACAGCGAGCTCATCAACGGAGTCCCCGATCGGAGTCGCAGAGTTCCCCCTTTCCCCGCGTCGTGGACGAAGCGGGTCAACATGATGGTTAGCCTTGCAGCAATCATCCACGCACAAATGTTATCTGTGGGAGCTAACACCAATGCTTAAACCGCAGCTTGATGTCGCCCGAGGGCTGCAGTTCTTGCACTCGTTCAACATCATCCACCGGTAAGTCGCTAGAGCCCATCCAAAATTACCAAGATGTTGCTACAGTAGTGATGCAGCAAGAGCCTAACGCCGTGGTCTCGTTTCTTGTGGACTGGCATAGCGACTTGAAGTCACTGTGCGTCTCAATGTTCTGGATCGAGTTGTGCGGTGCCATGAAAGCCTCACCGAATGCGTCAACCTCATTGCGATGATCTTGCTGGGCTGTCTTTAGAAACTTGATGGTGACAGCTGAAGGCCGAGTGAAGCTCGCAGGTACAGCGAGCTTGTGCATACCGATCGATGGAACACCTGAACGTGCCTACTAAAGTCCATTATCTCGTAGATTTTGGGATTTCACGCGTCGCCAAGCAGTCCGAAGTGATGACTGGCTGCTGCGGGACCTTCCAGTGGATGGCGCCGTCAGTATCTCCTGTGCCTTGTAACCCCATCTTGCTCATGTCAATGCTGATCGACTCACGCCGTCTACGCTGTCGTTGACGTGTGCTAGTGAGGTCATCACGAGCCAGAAGTACTCGCTGCCAGCGTACATTTACAGCTTTGGCGTCATTCTCTGGGAAATCTGCGAGGCCTCCGCGCCGTTTGCCGACCTGCCGCTCGCGTCGATTCCCATTGCTGTGGTGACTGAGAAGAAGCGGCCGCCGATCTCTCAACAAACACCACAGGTACGGTCACGTCGACGCAATTATGACTGCCACCACTTCGGGTCGCATTCGTCACTTTAATTCACGTGGATGTGGTTCGTTCTATCCATTGACGCAGCCACTTCAGCATTTGATCCGACGCTGCTGGCAAGGGGAGCCCTCGCTGCGTCCGACCGCTGCTGAGGTGGTGAATACCCTGCTTGGCTTCTTCCCGAAGTAATAGATCATCGAGTCGATGAGAGTTCAACACAGCCAGCGTCTACTGTACACTGTGATAAATGAAGCGGAACAATCCGAATTGCCATTGATACCAGCAGCACTTCTTCGTACTGCCTGCGAGCTCATTCCAACAATGCAGTCTAGAGCTCGCTTAAAATTCTAGCATCCCAACGCCCGATCTTCTTCGATCAGAGGTTGCTGAAGTCGTCTACGCGAGCCACTCGTTCAGCACGTCGCCGAGCACAGCGCCCGTGTCGCTCACGTAGTCTGTGAAGTTGCTCTCGCGCAGGTACACGTGCATCGTGCTGTCCACGTTGAACGTCGTGATCTTGCTGCTGATGTTCTCGTACGCATCCAGGATCGCCGTCATGTTCTGCAATACCAC
>JAADYG010000470.1:0-25400 GCA_023338115.1 Phytopythium boreale
TGGTCACGCGCCTTGATCGCCTTGTGAAACACACCAATTGAGCGTTTGGTCGCGTCTGATATCGCTGAAAGCGTCAAACCGGCATCCCGGAGGACCAAAATGGACTTCCGCTCGTCAAGCGTCAACTCCACTGCCCCCATGACGTCTCTGACCGTGCAAATGACCGAATAGGGCATGCAAAACACGGCGAGCATAAAAAAATTATTTTCAGAGGTTTAAACGGTGTTGCAAATGAGTGGCTCAAATTTTCCCGTCGGCTTTATATATTTCTATATATTACCGGTATGCCCAAAATCATTCTAGCTGGTTCACCGCCAAAAATGCGTTTTTTTCGTTGAAAACTGCATTAATCGATAGATCTTACGATTGGCTATAAATCGAGGCTTTGTTTGTTTTCTAAGGCGTCTTATTGGATAAAATAGGTAGTCGAACTGCCATTTTCACGCTTTATTGGCGCGCACTGTATATTATAATACTGCAGTGGATAATACTCACAATACATGCGCAACTTGACCACGTTGAAGTTGCTGCGGGCACTGAATAGATGTTGTGCTTGCTATTGATTAAGTAAATGCAACCTGTATCACTACCGGTGTGGTCACTGCTAGCCACGAACTGAGAGATAATGGAGAGCCTGTATCGGTGATCAGGGCGTGGCCGGGAGCGGCACGGCAACCGTCAGCGCCATCGTCGGCGAGTCGGTCGGCCGCGGCGTCCAAAGGGAGAGCACGCCGTCGGCGCTGCCGCTCCAGAGCTTGCGCTCGTCCCCCGACAAGTACACCGCTGTCAGTGCGCTGCAGCTGCCCGACACGTTGGCGGTGTGTCGTGCCTGCAGCTCCAGCGTCCACTCGTCGTCGTCTTCGTCGGCTCCGCTACCAAACCCCCCGCCAGCCCCCGCCGAAACGTACGCCCAGACGCACAGCACGCCGTCAGCGTGGCCTGTTACGACGCGCTTCTCGGCGCGCCACTCGCATGCCGCCAGTCGTTCCAGCGCCAGCGACACGATCGGCGCGCGGGACAGCTTGGGGTCGTGGAAGAGCGTCGTGTAGTCCAGGCGCACCCGCAGCGCGCCGTTGACATCGTAGACGCCAAAGCGCTCGCCAACGGCAACGACGATGTCTCCTGTCACTTCGTTGATCTCGACAGCGGCGACTCCAGTCCCAGAGCTATCGAACGATGGTAGGGAGCGAAGCACACGCCGGCGGTTCAGGTCCCAAAGCACCGCGACGCCGGCCGAACAACCGCTCACGAAGACGCTGAACTCGCGGCTGACGCAAATCGCTGTGATGGCGCCGTCCTGCGTCGGTGAGGAGACGGTTGCGACCACCATAAGCGATTTCGGAGCGCTATGGCCGCCCAAGCTACTGCTTCCGCTTCCCCCTCCGATGCCACTGCTCCCGATCCCTCCACCGCCAGCGATCCGAGTGCTTAGTGGCGAGAAAGAGGACGCTGTGGTATATCGGCGACGTGTCGCTACTGCCGACGCTGAAAGAGACGGCACCGTGGATCGCCGGTGCGGCTCCAGTCGCCAAACGCGCATTGCCGGTATGTCCCCGCTGCCCGTGATTAGCGTTCGGCCGTCCGACGAAATGGCGGCGACGCTGATGCCAAAGGGGACGTCGATTGACGCCAGCACCTTGGAGTCACCGCTGTGGCCTGATTCGCTCGATGCAGCGGACAGAATCTTGAGCGAGCTGTCTTGGAACCCCCACGCAATAAACTCGGTGTTCCGTGGCGGGAGGAAGAGGCAGTTGGGGCCGAGAGCCACGACGCGCTTCTCGACGCTGCCGCTGGTCATGGCGATCTGATGGATGCTCGAAGCGTACAGACCGGAACTCAGCAACTGACGACGAGGTGGTGGCGTTGCTCCGGTCGGGTCAGACGCAGCGGAAGTGTCGTCCATCGCCACCAACTGCAAGCGATTAGCTGCTACCACCGCGTTCGCCGGCACTTCGCGACGCCGCTCCGCCTGCAGGAGGGGCGCTTGGTCGAGCACGAGCACCTGTTCGTCATTCGAACCGCCACCGGATCCGCTTCCGGCGCCTGAGATGATGGTCTGCATGCGGTTCATCAGCTCACCGCCTTCAAGGAACGAGCTCGCAAGCGAACGCGCCGTCAGTGGAGACGGCGCAGACATTGACACCGCGTTGTTCCCTGGTGGTACTGGCATACTGTTGGCTGTCGACCCATGGAAAGACGCAGTTGCGAGCGTATTGGGCGCCACGGAGTTCCCAAACGAGCTAATCGACGTCGAGAGAAACGAAGAGCCGATCCCGTTACTCGCGCTGCCTACACCACTGGTGGCGATGGCAGCGCGTGAGCGAGCGGGGTGGGGTGACTTGAAGAGCTGCGACGGCGTCTGGCCAAACTCGGCGATCTGCGCGACGATAGCACGCTTGGTCGCTGTGTCCTGGATCGCGTCCAGGTCGACAGCGCCCTCGTACGTCAGGTGGTAGAACACGTTGCACGCCTCGACGGCCGCTGGCCCTTGCTGCTTGTAGCCGAAGATGAGATCGATCCAATGGTGGAGTGAGGCTGAGACGACGCTGCTCTCTAATGCCTCGCGGTTGAGACGCACAAACTCGGCGGGTGATCCGTTCGCCCATGGAGGCAGCGCAACGTCCCCGACGTTAACGCCGTTCTGGTCGCGGCCAAAGTCGCACGAGTTGATGTTCTTGAGAAACGCAGGGAGGTAGAAGAACTCGGGGATGAGCTCCTTCACATCTTGAGTACCGCCGTTCTGCGCGCCTTCCACGCCCGCAGCGCTCTTCCAAGCACCGTGGATGCTGGCAAACAGGCGGTCGGCGTGGTCAAACTTGCCGTCGTGCAAGTTGCGGAAATGGGTCGTGAACGGCTCGAGACGCATCAAGTAGTGCAGCGTGATCGCGGCAGACGAATAGTGCGTTCCGTAGTGAAACGGTTTGGTCTGCAAGGGATCATCCCAGCCAGCGGCAGTGGAGGAGCCGGTCACCCCGGGGATGGCTGGTGTGTTCGCAGCAGCATTGCTCCCACCTCCACCTCCACCTCCCCCAGAGCTGCTCGAATATGTCGTGTCGATGGAGAAGGCACTTTCGACGAGGCTGTCATAGCGCGCACGGAACTCTTCCTCGCGAAACAGGGCGCCCATCGGCCTGGACAGGTCGCGGTACACGCTTGGGTCTCCGAGATCCAGCTCCTCTGACGTGTAGTCGGCCAGGATCCACGGAAAGACCTGTCGGTCCAGGATCAATTCGTCAGCCAACAACCAAGACGGCTATACTTGTGATTGTGGACCTACTCACCGGGTACTGCGTCAGGTCGTTGTACGAGCGGCCGGCCAGTGTGTTGAGGTGCATGAGGTACTCGAAGTTGGAGATGCTGCCTTGGACCCAGCGCTCCGTCATGTTGTTGCGAAGCAGCTTCCTCAGCTGCGAGTACAGGTCGCCTCCGCCCGCGGCCGCGCGATCGAGGCCGCTTGCAGCTCCACGGACGTTCGGGCACCTGCTCAGCAGCGCGTGGAAGACGAGTTCGCGTTCTTCGCGCGATTCAAACGTGATCTGACACCACATACGATGATCAGTGTCCACCCGTACAGTCCAGACCGACAGCTTTACGACAGCGATCGACTTACCAAATAGTTGCGCCCGTCGTTTGCGAACAGCTCGATGGCAATGTGCTGGAGCTGATAGCGCCGTTTGTGCAGCTCCGTGACGTCCTCGTACGCCCAATAGCGACAATGGTGCGGAGTGAACTCGCCGCGCGGCATCGCAGGCAGCAGCGAGTAGCTTGAACCCACGTGCACGAGCGACGGACTCGTCGTCGTCGTCATAGGAGGCTCACTTCTCGTTAATGCCACGCGATTATGCAGACCAAGACGCCTCTCCAGCCGTGTCGTGCTACCTTGTGCGACTTCAGTGACGCGAATCTGTCGATGCGGGGTCTCATTTCCCGTTGACAGCAGCGGAGGTAGCGTGCGCTGCACAACCTTTTGGTAGTTGTCGATGATGTACACCCGATCACTGCACAGCATGAAGACACCGGGGCACGAATCCATCCCATCGATACGCAGGCAGTCGTGGATATCCTCAACATCATCACCTGGGATCAGTAGAGGTCGGAGCTTCTCGTCGACGAGATCTTCGTCCTTGTCGAACAAGCCCGTGTCCTCACTCTCACTCCCAGGAACAACGACACCGACTCGGCCATCCACGATACCGATCCCATCGCCACGCGTTGAACCGGAAGCAGCATTCTGCGAGTCGATGCCATCACTGCATGTCCCATCACTGAGCGAAATGTCGTCCGATGTGAATGAGTCACCGGACGAGAACAAGTGAAGAGGCTGGGGAGCTGTGCCCACTCCCGTATAGGAAGAATGCCGCGCAGCTTCCCTCCCATCATCAGTCCAGCGAGTCGTTGCAGTGGCATCGCTTGGTCGCGCCCGGAAGACTTCGCTTGGGTGTTTCCGGAGAGATAGCGCTGTCTCATCTCCGTTCATCGTACCGCGGAAGATGTCAGCGTCATCAGCAGAGTAGCGCCGGCGTAATAGCCGCGTTGATGATAAACTGCGCGGTGCCTTCCGTAGCACGCGAGGCGCACCGTTGTGACTACTGCCACCCCAATCGTTTTCCTGACACCAATTGTCTCCACGGATGCCACCGCTGTCGTCCGTGTTTCCAGCCACTGCTACGTCGTCAGTCTTCGCATGTTCGGTTGGAGATATTGACGGCGTATGCAGTGTCAAGCGCTTGCGCATGCGGTGAGGGCCTTCGGTGAAGTCCAGACGAACTCTTCGCGCCTCACACTCGCCACCGGCGTCAACCGCTGCAAGCGAAAAGTTCTGTTCCACAATCTGCAACTGGCGCAGGCTGTACTTTTGGCGATCGACACAGTCTTGGTGCCACTTCGCCTGATGTCGAAACTCCTTTTGTTGCGCCGCCCGTAATGCCTCCATGTTGCCTCGCAGAACTTCTTGACTCCAGACCAGTCGTGCATCGAAGCGCTTGGCGAATTTGCTCATTTGATGCGCCGCCGCCTTGTGGTGCGCTGCCCACGCATCTCGGATAGACTCGGTCGATTCCATGACGCGTTTCATGAACACGCGGTCCAAGTTGTTTTCGAGCTCTCGCAACGGTGGCCCGACCACCTGCAGCCACTTGGCCAGCTTCGCAACCGCTGATAAATCGTCATCAACGTCGTTCTGGCTACTACGTGGAGGTCCATTCGCTGGGTGATGCTCCAGCAGGACATCGAAGCCGTTCTTGACCAGGTTGACCGAGTACGGAGAAGCGCCAGCCCTTCTGATCTCGACAGTGAGCAGACTCGTCATGAAAGAGCGCTGGAAAAACATGAGGTCCGTCCACAAGTGAGCTGCCGCATCTTGCAGCTGAGAAGCGCTCGTGTCCATCAAAAGCTGCAGTAGACCCCGGCAAAGACACACAAAGAAGTCCTTGTCTAGGTTGTTCCGCGATCCGAGCACGACCTCGCGGTACGTGTGAATCTGGTGCAGCGCTGCCTCCAGCTCTGCGTCTGAGATGATCACTCGATGACCGTTGAAAATGTGAAGGATGACGGCATTGAGCGTTGAGTACAGCTCGGACGTCAGCGCTTCCAGCTCCGCAGAGCGCGGCAGTCCGATTCGCCCAAGCAAACTTCGTAGCGGACGCTTCTTCTTCCCCTTCGCCAACTTGTCGCTCAGCATGACGCTGAATGACGTCGACGTGCCCGACGCTGATCCCGTTGCCACGGTAGAACCCGAGATGCCCACGCTCGTTTCGGCTAGCACAAAGAGTGTCAAGTTCAAGAGGCGGAACTGACCGCCGCTGAAATGATACGCCTCGCAGCATTTGAACGCGACAGGGCACCCATCTCCGTGCTGTGCGCGCTGCCAGCACTGCATCTTCCGAACTGCCAGCCTCAAAAACTCGCGGCAGTTGAAGCCAAAAGCTTTGTGGTTGGCTAGCACGCTTTCATCGCGGAGTCGATGGCCGACTTGATCCACCAGTCGCGACAAAATGACCGCGTGGAAGCGCGTTGACAGGCCACTATGAAGGGGAGGAGACAATCCGCCACCGGCACCGATCGCATTTTCGAAGAACGCCTCTACAATCTCGCTCCCACTTGAGCTGTCCAGCAATATGTCCATCAGGATTGCCTCCAATAGCTTCAAAGCGCGGTCTGCAACTGGATGCGCAAAAAGATCTTCGGCCTTCTCGCTGCTCGAACCGGACGCTGCCGCTGCTTCCTGTGCGAGGGCCACTCGGCAAAGCGTGTACTCGTAAAGGTTCGCCTCCCTCTTCTGGCTCAGCAGTGCGCGCAGAACTTGTGACTTCTTCGGCGCATAGTTGCGCTCCACGCGAGATCTCGCTGCTGCGCAAGCGACCAGAGATAATTCGTCCAGCAGGTCGTGGCGAAGCCGGTCGCCGTTCGATGATGCTAGCAGCCCCCGGATGCACGACATCTTCCCGTAGAAGTACGAAACAAAGTCAAGCGTGGCTTCGTGGCGGTGGCATGCTAGGTCTTCACTGTCCCCGCTGGTGAGCCCTTCACCTCGCACACTGGTCGGTACGCTGTAGGCGTTCCAGCTTCTCGGATCAGTTAGTCGCGGCAGCGAGGCGATCGCAACTGGGTCGTTGTAGTAGCGACGAATGACGGTGACCATCACCGTCAACATACTCGGGTTCGACACGGTGTTCCGCCGTATGTTGCCGTCGAAGTCCTTGCTGAGATAATACGGATCAAACTGGATCTGGTGCGGAACGCCATCGACTGGCGTGCCCAATATCATGCACAGTAGTGTGTACCACACCTCTTGTAGAGGAAAGAGGGTACATGTGGGGCCAGAGCCCAGCTGATCAGGCCGACACGGAAGGCCATGCGCCAGCAAACGGTAGTAATGCTCTCGTCTGCAAACGGCTTCGTACGAATGGCGCTTCACCAATGCGCCGAAGAGCTTCAGCGCACGCAAAATCGTAGTCGGGTGCAGGATCGGCGAGTTGGCGTGCCCGGACGACTGCCGCTGCGTCGGGAGCAGGAAATGTGACATCCAGCGAGGATTCAGCACCTTGCGAAACCCGCTCAAACGACTGGCCGTAGGCAGCTGCATACGAGAACCAGCCGTGCCCATGGAGGCACTTGATGAGGTGTGCTCGCTGGTGATGCCACCTTCGGCGTGATTGCCCTCTGTGATAGTCTCGCTGACGCTGGAGGACGAGCTCGAGTCCTCGCCCTCTCTGCTTCCTTTCAAATCGAGCTTTTGGACGGCCCGCAAAAGCACGTCGAGGAGCATGTTTTGAACAATCACCACTCCCGATTCCCGCGCTGATGTGCTTGTCTTGTCGGCGTTGTAGCAATCGATCTCGCTGACTTCTGTTGCGCCAGCGTCGTCCGGCTGAACATACTCAAAGACAGACGTTTCGAGCCCAAGCGATCCATTCCGGCGACGAAACGATGCGCCTCGCGGGCTAAGCCCCAATGAAGCAACTGGATCATCGTGCTGGGTTCGGCGGTTGCTTGAACAATTAGCGATTCCTCGCCTGGGACTTTCGCTTTCCCTCGAATTCAAAGCGCGCGGTGACTCGAGCACAGCTAGGGTTCGGCCGAAACTCGATGACAAGGTCGTTGAAAGAAACCCTGCCACCTCAGCGAAGTTGTCCTCGACAGCTGAACCCCGGTAGGTCGTCAGGCAGACTAGGATCAAGTCAGCGATGACCTGTAGAACGTCAAAGTCCACCGAAGGCTCGAGCAGCACTTGCAGCAATTGCTTCAGAAACGATACGGACTGCAACTGCATCCGGTTCCGCTCGAGAACGCCGTCATCATCCACTGCCACCAAACTCGAATACAGCGCCACAAAGAGCTGCTTTCGAGTACCCCGCTCGGCTTTTCTCCACAGCGAAAAGTCCAGGATGAAGTGCTGCAGTGCTTGAATGTTGGTGATAAGGCTTTTGGTCCCGGTGGTCCACTCGCTCTCTCCTGGATCTTGAAGCTCTCCTTCCGATCCACCAGCTTGCCCCACGTCAACACCGACGATGCCGAAGAGAATTCGCAAGCAGTTGCTGTTGAGCAGCGTCGGTTTCCCGTGTAGGATCGTATAGACAATGCCATACCCGTGCTCATTCTCCATCGCGGCCAGATTGTCTGGGTGACCAGCCATCAGCATTCGCAATATGCGAAGTGATATCTCGACTTCAATTGACGTCGTGGCTTCGCGCAGGAGCTTATACGCGAGTTGGCAACCAGATCCGCAGAACCCGAACATCATGTCCGCCATACTAAAGTACGGTCTCGTCGAAGCTCCTCCCATCGCTTGAGAAGTCGGCCGGCCATCCAGTTTACCGCTCGGCACGAGTAGCGGATCTCTACCGATCGCCTTGCTTGGTGAGAATGCCAGCAGCACCTTGTCGCTTACGATGGGGATGCTGATACATGGTGCCGCGCTCGGGATTCGAGAGACCCAACTCCCACTCCACTTCATGTCATGAACAATCGCCGCCGCAGTCGCCGATGCTGCCGACGCAAGCGACAGTCCCCCTCGGATGAATGAGCTCTTGGCAATCCGCTCCGTGTCAACTGACTCGATCAGCGCTTGCACCGGATCACGCATGTATTCGTCCAGGATGGTCAAGTTTGGCAGTTGCAAGTGATCCAGCGCCACTCGCACATCCGCACTGCCAGTTGTTCCATAAAAGAGCTTGTCGTACGCCGGGCCAGCGGCGAACAACGCGTTGATCATCGAAGCCGAGAGCGGATCCTCAATCAAGTAAAACGGTCCAATCTGCAGTCGCATGGAGCTTCGCCTTCGAGCCTGAGCTGGAACGCCGATCACCCCGCTAAGTGGCTGTCCGAGGATGACACTTGAGGGATACGAGCACTTGACACTTTCTTGCAGAACTCCGTTCAGGTACAGCGACGCAGAGCTGGACTGGAAGCGCTGCTTGGAATGCAGAACGACAGCATGATACCACCGACCCGGTGTGATCACTGCATGACGGAACTGGGCAACTTGGTGGTTGTTGGTGCTTGTGCGCATGTAGATCTTCCCTCCCCTGAGGAACGCCTCCGATATGGACTTGCCATCACCCGATCGGAATCGGAATAAGTAAAAACTCGGCGGGTTGCACACCGAGCACTCTCCCCCAGCGCTTACTAGCGCATCGATGCACGCGCGACATCCAGCGTGCGAGCACTTCAGCATCCGCTCGTCTTCCAGAGCGCGTAGGCAGTGTACACACTTTTTGGAGATGAAGCAGTCGCGGTAGAGTTCGTCTCGCTCTGCTTTGCGCTCAAAGTTGTCGACTCGGAACCAGACCGCCACCGAGTACCCGTCAGGCGGCGGCCATACCTTCGTTCCGTGCGCGAGGGAGGAAATCGATGGCACTCCGCCGCCTGCTGAGCTCATCTGTGAGCTTCCTGACCCCCTTACGACCACTTCGGGCACCTGGAGACACGCAAATCCGTCTCTCGACAGGTCGAAGGCGATAGAAGGCGCGTCGTGTACTCGCGCGCCGTGCTTGGCTGCCAGGTCACTGAAGATGCCGAAGAGAGTCGCGCGAATCGAATCCGCGAGTGGGTGATGTTCCCCAGTCTCCTGTCGCCCAGCCCAGTCGAGCAGAGCCACCATGTGTCTCACGTCTCGATAGGACACCTCGTTCGAGTCAATCCGTTTGACCAGGGCCACCACCAAAGCTCTAGCCTGGGTGGACTCGTCCAACCGCGCGGCGTGTCTCTCCAGCGCACTCAGCAGACTCTCGCGACCATCCGAGAGGTAAGCTTCGTCTGTATCGCTGTGCTCCTTCGCTCCATCTTGTACGGGGGGAACTGCTTCCCCCGCGTCCGCGCTCGCATCCGACGCTGGTGTTGCAGCTTCGAGATTGGTTGGTGGCGTCCGCCGCTGCTCCGCCTGCTGCCGGCCGCCGCGCCCAGACAAGCCCGTTCTCTCGGTCGGAAGGGAGTCGGCACCATCCTTGACGCGAGCAGAGGTCGATCCCCCTGCGCGGCGGTGGAAGACGCGCTTCATGCTCTCGCCGCCGACGCGTCGATCGCCACGTCCCCGTCCTTTCTCAATGGGGGACTTCAAGGCTTTGGCAAATGTTCAGAAACTACCGTAGTAACCCAACTCAGTAAATGGTTCGGTTGTGATTTTCACCTAGTACTGTGATAAGTTATCAATTTGGCGGAAATGGAGCATTTTCACCTGAATAAGGTGATCCGTCCGCTCCGTGTAAAGTGTCACTTACCGATACTTTAGCATCCTTGTATCGGTGATATGGTCGCTTTAATGCGGACAACATTCGCGGTTTCCTTACTTTTACGCCATTTTCGACCCTAGACAGCATGGCGAGTGCCGGCAGCGGAAGCGGAAGCGGCGGTGGCAGGAAGCGGCCGCCGTTCGTGCGCGTCAAGGACCTGTCGCCTGCGCTCTGCGACAAGGAGTGCAACGTGAAGGTCATCGTGATGGAGTCGAACGCCAAGGACGAGGCCAACGCGAGCAACAACGCGACGCTGCTCGTCGGCGACGACACGGGCTGCGTGAGCCTCGTGCTGCCCAAGACCGTCGCGGTGCACGTGCGGCCGGGCGATATCCTGCAGCTCGCGCCCACGCAGGTCGTGATGAAGAGCAGTCGGCTGTACTTGTGGGGCGGCAAGGTCGAGCGCGTCGGCGAGTTCCTCATGCTGTTCAAGGAGGGCCTGAACGTGAGCAACATTACCTGGGTCAAGGACCCGGCCAACCCCGACGTGCTGGTAGGTTTTGCCTGCACTTTTGGACCGGATTGCAACTGCTGGACTCCAGCAGATTGGTGGCATCTCCTGTATCTAAATGCTCGTGCATTCACCTCTTGCTGCTGCAGATCCCGAGCCGTAATCCCGCCAAACGTCCAAAGCCAGTGAAGTAAAGCGGGCTCTGTGTACAGCAGGAGCGCACGTGCCCGTGTCCGGGATCATAAATGCATGTATTGTCTCTTCCTTGGTGCTTGTCTGGTCTCACATTGTGCTTCAGAATCGCACCTGCCGTTGCCGCCGCGCGTCCCGGACTCGTGATATTTATAGTGGCGCGCGTAACAGTCCAGCAGCAACGCGCTCAACACTGTGCGGCCGGTATTACCCTCGTTCCTGCTGTTGTTTGGCTCCGATCGAACGGGCTGGGCTCACCTGAAATCACGTGCATGCTCGCGACTTAAACGCGTTGAAGGGGATCACCTGTCGGCGGGGCCAGTGCAAGAACGCAGCGAGCGACCCCACGCAACCCGAGAGTCTCCTCGCCGATCCAGGATCGCTCGTGGCTCATCTGCCCGCAGTTCTCCCCCTCCTCGAACAGAACGACCGGGTCGTGATGAAGAATGAGACTACTGTCGATCCAGAGCCCACCGAAGACGCCCAGTTCCGGATCGGGCAGCGGCGGCTTTCGTCTTCGTCTGGTGGCAGCAGTACCGGCACGGAGCAGCGCAACACGATAACCCGCCGCAGCATCCTGTACCCGCTCGTGGGTGACTTGAGTGCCGTGGTCCAACAGCCAGTGGTCCCCACCACAACCAGCCGCGCGGCGTCGGGCGTGTTTTCAGCCCGGACAAGATTAAGACGCACCAGTAGCGGCGAGTTCTCCACCAGGCGCGCGCAGATGCAGACCTTCCCGCTGCGGTTCCGCGACGTCAACCTGGACGACATTTTCTGCAAGCACTACAACGTGTACGTGGTCAACAAGGTGCGCACGACGACATATATCCTGGTTGGGGTGTTCAGCGCGATGCTGGTCGCGCAGTACGCTTCGGATGCGCGCTCAATGTACGGAGCTGTCGCGATCTCCCGGTTCACCATCGTGGCGCTGGCGTTAGTGCTGAATGCCGCGTCATATTCGTCCTCATTCCACCGGTACTTTGACCAGCTGATGCTGATCCACTACGTGCTGAACGGCCTGGCGCTATCGATCCCGCGCTTCCTGTTCCTGTACCATCACTGGGACGCAGATCCACCCGTCGAGATCACAGCAGAGCACCACGCAGTCTTTTGCTCGCAGAAGAGCGTGCGCATATCGGCGCTGCTGTACGTGCTGATCGTGTACATTGCGAGCGGCATGCGGTTCACGGTCGCGTCTGCGTGCTTGCTCGTCCACGTGGTGTATAAGCTGTGCTTTGTCGTTGCGTTCTGCCGCCACTGCGGCTGGCCAGAGCTCGACTTCGCCGCCAGCCTCGCCCTCGCCGTGTTCTGCATGCTTGCGGCGTTCCATGGCGAGCGCAACGTGCGCCAGGAGTTTGTCGAGCGCATTCGCGTTGCCGAAGAGCGGAAGCGCCGGGATGACCTGCTCGAAACCATGCTGCCCGTCCACATTATGGAGAGTCTCAAGCGCAACCCTCGGACGGATGCACTCGCAGACTATCACGAGGAGGTGTCGATCCTCTTCTGCTACATCAGTAACTTTCAGGTGCTGTCCAAGCACGCGTCAGCTATCGACCTCGTGAAGCTCATGAACCGCATCGTGTTCTGCTTCGACAAGGCCACCGACCTGCGCGGCGTGTACAAGGTCGAGGCGATCGCCGAGACCTACATGTGCGCTGCCGGCCTCCTTACGCACGACCCGTCCCACTGCGAGAAGATCGCTGACATGGCGCTCACCATGATGCGGATCTGTGAGACCGAGCAGTGGAGCTTCAACGGCGTGGACATCCAGCTTCAGATTGGCATTCACGCTGGTCCGGTGGTCGCAGGCGTGGTCGGCAGCAAAACATACAGCTACCACCTCTTTGGCGACACGGTCAACACTTCGTCGCGTATTTGCTCGACTTGCACGGCCGGCAACATCCAAATCAGCAACCGTGTACGGCAGCTACTGGCGCGTTCGGGCGCCTACATCATCTCGGAGCGCGGCGCGACCAATCTCAAGGGCAAGGGCTCGATGAAACTCTTCTGGCTCGAGGGAAAGTACGTCAAGACCCCGCGCTCGGTCGTGGCGGACGTCAGCTCCGTCTTCGAGACGGCAACGGAGGGCTCGATCCGCAAGGCCGTCGCTGTCTACGCGCCAAACCGCCGCAGCGACGAGTACATCAGCTACATGAACGACGTCGAAGTGAGCAAGTGGACGCTCATGTTTCGGTGCAAAACGGCGATGACGGCAGCCGGTCCGACGTTGGCTGGCGGGAAGGTGGCGCCGGTCGAGAACCTGTCCGTATCGACGCCGAGCACGAAAGGGGCGGTCGACGTGGCCTCCGAGATGGAGACTGTGTTCCGCAAGGACCACGCGAGCGAGAGCACGCCGCAGTTCCTTCTGACTGTCCAGCTGGCGTCTTGTGTTCTGCTGTTCGGGATTATTGCTTGGGTTTACCGCGAAGAGACCGTGACGGAAGGCACGACGATCACGTACGTCCTCGATTCGGTCGCGCTGCTCCTTCTCCTCGCTATCGTTCTGGTATTCAAGAAGTACCAGCAGCAGTTCAAACTGGACAAGGAGACCATCGCGACCGTTAGCTGCATGATCTTTGTGCTTCTTATGAACCTGCAGCCGCTGTTTCAGAGTCTCGGCGCTGAAGCGAAGACGGCTGATAACAGCACTCGGGAAATGCACGTCGTCGCGCCGTGTATCGTGCAAGCCGCTGTGTTTGGGCTGGTGCTGCGGCTTCGGTTTCCGAACGCAGCCCTCGTGATCGCGTGGAACTTCGTGGCGTTCGCGTGCGCTGCTGCGGTTGCCAACGCAGAGACGTGGACGCAGCACATCGAGAACCTGGCGCTGCTTCTCACGGCGACAGTCGTGGCCTTGCGCTTTGGCTACAAGCGCGAGGCTGGTCTTCGCTCCGACTTTCTGCTCAAGTGTACGCTGCGGCTCGAGAAGCAAAAGTGCGAGGATCTGCTGGCCAACATGTTGCCATCGGCTCAGTATACCGAGGCGCTAATGATGCAGTCAACGGTCGTGGACGAGCTGGCGGAGGTCACGCTGCTCTACTCGGACATGGTGGGCTTCACGACGCTGGGCGCGCGGCTAAAGCCCGGCGACATTTGCGTGCTGCTCAACAAGATCTACTCGGCGTTTGACAGGCACCTGGACCAGTTTGGCGTCTACAAGATGGACACGGTGGGCGACGCCTTCATCGTCATCGGCGGCTTGCCCACCCACAAGAGCGCCAAGCACCACGCCGCAGCCGTCACGGCCTTTGCAATCGAAATGCTGCACGAGATCGACCGCTTCTGCGCAGAAGTCAACGTGTCGCTTCAGATGCGCATTGGGATCCACACGGGCAAGGTCGTGGGTGGCGTCGTGGGCGTCAAGAAGCCGCGCTACCTCATTTGGGGCCATCACACCGTCGTCGCCAACATGATGGAGTCACGTGGCGTCCCAGGACGAGTGCAGATCTCAGAGGACACGTTCATGCACCTGCGTAATTGCCCCGAGTTCCGCATGGAGGAGCGCGTGGGGCGCGTCCAAATCAGCGACAGCGACTCGATGCGCACGTTCTACCTCACCAAAGAGCACCTGTCCGTCAAGGACCAGGTCATCAAGCGCTACCTGCAGGACCGCCGACTGCTGAACGTGCACGCCCTCGAGCAACTGCGGAGCTGCCTCAATCTGACCGACAAGTCGCCGCTTTCGAGACACCTCGAGGCTACCAAGGTGGGCCCGGCAACGAGTCGGCCGCGTTCGTTTCTCGACATCATCACTCGGTGACTTGGTCAGTGCGACGGCGTCGGGGAGTGAGTAAAGTATACACCGGGTTGTCTTCGCATTACGAATGCAAGATCACTTATTTAGCTTGTCGGATCCCCGTCACGAGCTTGGAGAAGGCTTCTTCGTGTGCACGGGGCTCCGCAACCCCTGGATAAAACGCGGCAGCCGCTGGTCTGGAGCGTCAGCGCAGGTCGCAGACAGCGAGCGACGCGCCTCTGGATTGAACTTGTAATGCCGCTGCGCCACATCGTCGATCCACGTCGAGCACGGCGCTTTCCGGAACGAGAATCTGGTCGGCGAGGGGATCTCGGACGTGATTTTCCAGCCGCCTTCGTCGCTGATCGCCCTCGGGTCTGGCTCCGCGCTTCCCCATTGTCCCAGTCGCTCGGGTATTTCCTACCAGAAGTCACGGTTCGATGAGTATCAGGGTTCGCGAATGAAGTATTGTTGGGATGATGAGGCTCACCACTTCCTCTCGACTTGGAGGACATGTTGTTATTCTTCTCGGCTGCTTTGTGACGTCGCAGGAGCCAGGACCCCACGCTCTCCGGCGTGTTGGTATGCTGACAGCCACATAGTAAAGTTAAACCCATTTGTGTCATGTGTGCATCACCATCACCAAAGGGTTGCAAGGGGAGCAGCCTACGCTGTGGAACCGCTTGGTCGTGCTGCAGAGACTCGTCCCGCGCAGAGATCCTGTCCGGATGCAATTACATTAGCCCATCCGCATGAGTTGAACAACAGTCGCGATGATCACGAGCGAGCGAAAGGCTCACGGTGCGCTTCATATCCGAGCGAGTTGCGGCTCGAGCTGTAGAGCTGGTCGGCGCTCAGGCACTCATTGCGGAACGCCGTGCCCGGCGCCACCGCCGTCTTGGGCAGCCTCGCGCTGATTCGAGGCCCGTTGGTGGTCCAGAGGCGCCGGGAGTCGCGGACGCACGAGAGCCGATCGGGCTCCCACCCTTCGCCTTTCAGCACCGGGTTCACGGCGGGGTCGTGGAAGAAGGACGCGCGAAACGGCGGGTACGTCATCTTTTGCACCGCCCGCCGCTGCGCGCGAAGGGGCGAGCCCGGGCCGTAGCGCGACGCCTGGTCTCCGCCTTGAATGGTCGCCGTGGATCGCTCCAGCATGCTGTCGACCGGGCAGCGGAGTGTGTGGCGTCGGCCCTTGGCGTCGCAGGTGAGACTTTGTGCCTAAAAGGTCACTTCAACTTAGGAAGAGCCGGAAATAGATCGGCTCAGTGGGACGCTGAACGGTGACTTTTGGTGAAACTTACTGTTGTTTAGTCGAATTCCGGAATAAAACATATCGAAATGCCACTAAAAAAAGAATTATGGCCAATAGCAATAGAGGATGACACCATTTTGGCCAATCAAAACGCGCACATTTGGAAAAGAATGCGTTGTGCGTATTCATGGGTAAATATCGTCAAAAGGATAAAAAGTTAGATCTCTGTTTCTGTGCCAAACGACAAACCTCTCGCGCTGCGCGTGTTGCTAAACTATGCGCCGCTACCCGACGGCTGAGCTGCCCAGCCTTCCAATGCATCGAGTATTGAACGTGATATATATCTGCACGCACGGCAGCCGAGGGAAGCCAAAGCGCCGCACGCTCTACATCATCTCGTCCATCTCCTCGTCCTCGTCGAACTCGCCCTCCTCCTCTGCGGTCGCGTCCTGGTACTGCTGGTACTCGGACACCAGGTCGTTCATGTTCGACTCGGCCTCCGTGAACTCCATCTCGTCCATGCCCTCGCCCGTGTACCAGTGCAAGAAGGCCTTGCGACGGAACATGGCCGTGAACTGCTCCGACACGCGCTTGAACATCTCCTGGATGGCGGTCGAGTTACCAATGAACGTCGTGCTCATTTTGAGGCCCTTGGGCGGGATGTCACACACGCTGGCCTTGATGTTGTTCGGGATCCACTCGACGAAGTACGACGAGTTCTTGTTCTGCACGTTCAGCATCTGCTCGTCGACCTCCTTGGTGCTCATGCGGCCACGGAACATACACGCGGCCGTCAGGTAGCGGCCGTGACGCGGGTCAGCGGCGCACATCATGTTCTTGGCGTCGAACTGCTGCTGCGTCAGCTCCGGGACCGTCAGGGCGCGGTACTGCTGCGAGCCACGCGACGTGAGCGGCGCAAAGCCGATCATGAAGAAATGGAGACGCGGGAACGGGATCAGGTTCACAGCCAGCTTACGCAGGTCCGAGTTGAGCTGACCCGGGAAGCGCAGGCACGTCGTGATACCCGACATGGCGGCACACACGAGGTGGTTCAGGTCACCGTAGGTGGGCGTCGTGAGCTTCAGCGTGCGGAAGCAAATGTCGTACAGCGCCTCATTGTCAAGGCACATGACCTCATCGGCGTTCTCGACCAGCTGGTGCACCGACAGCGTCGCGTTATAGGGCTCCACGACTGTGTCCGACACCTTGGGCGACGGGCACACCGAGTAGGTGCACATGATGCGGTCCGGGTACTCCTCGCGGATCTTGGAGATCAGAAGCGTACCCATACCCGAGCCGGTACCACCACCAAGCGAGTGGGTGATCTGGAAGCCCTGCAGGCAGTCGCAGCTCTCGGCCTCCTTGCGGACGACGTCCAGCACCGAGTCGATGAGCTCAGCACCCTCCGTGTAGTGACCCTTGGCCCAGTTGTTACCGGCACCAGTCTGGCCGAAGACGAAGTTGTCCGGGCGGAAGAGCTGGCCGTACGGGCCGGCGCGGACTGAGTCCATGGTACCCGGCTCGAGGTCCATGAGGATGGCGCGCGGCACGTAGCGGCCGCCCGTGGCCTCATTGTAGTACACGTTGATGCGCTCCAGCTGCAGGTCCGAGTCGCCGTGGTAGCTGCCCGTGGGGTCCACGCCGTGCTCGTCCGAGATGACCTCCCAGAACTTGGCACCGATCTGGTTACCGCACTGGCCACCCTGGATGTGAACAAGCTCTCTCATCTTCTCTGTCTATTGTGCAAGACACAAGGCAAAAGGCGTTAGCTTCGAGTCAAAAGATCGCGATCTGCTGCGACTGGCGTCCACATATGGCCTTCCCCCTTCCTCTCCCTCCCCCGGGGCTCTGGAAAACGAGGGAAGGCCACCGACAACAAGCAGAAGGAGGCGACCACATGATTGCGTCGCCTCCCCCGCCATGTTGCCGCGTGCACTTCCAAGCGATAGAAAGAAGAACTCGCGGGCTTTACCTGTTGCTGTTAGCGAGGGGCGGCGTGCGAAAGGCGGCGCTTGGCTGGCTGGCGCGGGCTTTGACTCGAGTTTGGTCTTTTGCCGAATGAATTTTTGGCTCGCTCGGCTGGGGGGGGAGGGCGTGTGGTTTCAAAACCTGCGGGCGACTTCCCCGCGAGCCAGGTTTAAAACGCGGCCGTGTATTTTTAGATTAGATAACTTCCAGAGGACAAACATTCTGCTCGGTGGGCCGGCATCGAGCGCTATTTCGTGGAAGGTATCCATACAAAGGGCAAGTGAAAATGGCAGAGGAGGGATAGGGAGGCGTGCCAAGAAAGGACGAGCGCGGCACGAAACCACTGACGTTGCACGGTTGGTTGGATGACACCGGGGACAGATGTCATCTCCCATTTTAACTAGTTATAGTAAACAAGTAGAAGGGGCAAGTGGTCGCGGGTACGCTCTGTTGGAAGATGCGCCTTGTTGTTTGAATTTTTGAAACGAAAGGAAGGGAATATTACCGTTATATTCGGTCTACAGCGGAGAATCTGCCGTTATCTTCTCGACTGTACTGCACGCTTCTTCCCAATTTTAGGCGCGAAACGTGAGGTTATTTCCATTCTGGAAGGTTTTTTAGCGAAAGTTTCTGTTTCGCATGGGCGGTTTCGCGCGCGGCTCTCCCTAACGGACACGCCTCTTGGACCGGCGGCAACTTACAGCGGCGGCGTTCTTATGGCCTGGGAGTGATGCGATCTATCGTGTTAGTTAGCGCCAAGCGTGCGACCATGAGGATGAAGAGAGCGCGTCGCGCCATAAATATAAGGACAAGGGAGAGCTAGTGGCGCGGAGTAAAACAGTGCAGTGCAGCGGTTTCGGGCCTTGAAGCCATTTATGGCGGAACGATCTTGAAAAGGCAACCCGGGTCAGGGCCGTTGCGCCAAACGCGTGCTATCCCCCGCCACCACGCCGAAAATAGTACAGCCGCGCCGTCCCGTGATCGCAGCAGAACAGCGCGAGCCGCCCCGAGTTTAGACCGCCGCGTCTTCGCATCCACAGGCGCGGCAAGCATCCTGTCCTGCCCGGACGTCCCGTCCCATTAGCGGGTGACTGGTCGCCGCCAGCTGGACAATCCAAACCCAGAGGAAGGCGCGAATAGTGGGCGGGTGGGCGTTTAGCAATTGCGCGGAGGGTACCACCGCTCGGTTCCCGCCAAAACGGGTTTCATAACGGAATAAACCAGTTCAAGGACAATAAATCACGAGGATACCATTTCTGCCAATCGCATCGCAAACCTCAAAAGAAATCCCGCGTTTTCCTAATTTTCGGACTTTTTCTTCTTTTCTCTACGAAAAGTAAGGCGAGCTGCACTTTCTCGATGGTGTACGCGTCGGTCAAGTGCAGCGGCAGTGGTGAACGTCGTCACTCGGACTCCGCAATAAGAAAGACCGGCGATCGACTGACTCTCGCGCTGGAAGGAGTTCTCCGAGGCGCGCGGCGGTAGTCAAGCGGTCGCCTACGTGTGGGAGGGGAAGCCGCTTCATTGGCGGCAGCAATGGACCAGCGCGGCGGCGACGATGATGCGGCCTCGGTGCGCGTGGCAGTGCGCGTGCGGCCACTGAGCGGGCGCGAGAAGGTGGACCGCTGCGACGAGTGCGTGTCGGTGCTGGAGGACGAGCAGCAGATCGTCATGGGCAAGAACCGGTCGTTCACGTACGACTACGTGTTCGGCCAGTACTCGCAGCAGAGCGACATTTGGCGCTGCGTCGACCCGCTCATCAAGGCCACGTTCGACGGGTACAACTCGACCATCTTCGCGTACGGCCAGACGGGGTCGGGCAAGACATACACGATGGGCAGCGGGAGCTCGGTGCACATCGCCCCAGAGGACTTCGGCATCATCCCGCGCGTGCTCACGCACATCTTCGAGCAAGTGGACGCCAAGACGGCGCAGAACCCGCTCTACAAGGCCGACGTGCGCGTACGCTTCCTGGAGATCTACGGCGAAGAGATCCACGACCTGCTCGTGACACTGAGTGAGTCTGGCGCAGACAACAAGGTCACGCTGCGGGAAGGCGAGCACGGCGAGGTGCAGGTTGTGGGGGCGACAGAAGAAGTTGTCGTCGGAGGAGAAGATTGCCTGCGCTTGCTGGAACGCGGCTCGCTTTGCCGGACTACGGGCAGTACGCTCATGAACGCACACTCGAGCCGCTCGCACGCGATCTTCACGGTCACCATGGTTCAACAGATCCCCATCGGTGCTCCCGAGGACGGGCAGGATCTTCCCGAGGGTGACTACGAGACTCGAAGCTCATACTTCAACTTCGTGGATCTTGCAGGCTCGGAGCGCCAGAAGCGAACGCAGGCTGAAGGCAAGCGCCTTAAGGAGGGTATCGACATCAACAAGGGTCTGCTGGCTCTCGGAAACGTTATCAGCGCTCTTGGCGACGAGAAGAAGCGAGGCAAAGTCCACGTGCCGTACCGCGACTCGAAGCTGACGCGAATGCTGCAGGACTCGTTGGGAGGCAACAGCCGCACGTTGATGCTGACGTGTGTCAGCCCTGCGGACGTGAATTTCGACGAGACACTGAATGCTCTCAAGTACGCGAATCGGGCGCGGAACATCAAGAACAAGCCGGTCGTCAACCGTGATGAAGCCTCCGCCCTAACGTTGGAGCTTCGCCGCCAAGTTGAGATGCTTCAAGCCGAAGTCCACCGACTGCGCAACCCCGGACTGACGGACAGCGAGCTAAAGTTTGCCACTGTCAACACCAGCATCATTGGAATGCAAGCGGACTTCGACTCGTATGACAGCCTCCGTGATCGTGCGGAAACCGCCGAACGTGAGGTCGCCCGGCTTACTGCGGAGTTGAAGCGCGGCAAATCTCAGCTGGACCAACTGAAAGACGAAATGATCACGGCCCAATCGGAGCGTGATTTTTTTAGCCTCTGCTTGGATGAAGCGGGTGGGAGCAGTATGTCTCCTGCTGAACGAGAGACGAAGCTGAACGTTCTTGAAGAGCAGCTCCGAACTATTGCGGATTTGCAAGAGAAGCTTCGGGCTGCCGAACAAGAGAAAGAGCGCGCGGAACTGGGGTTCAACGAGGCCGGTCTGTTGGTCTCTCGCGGATCGACCTCTGTGCTGTCGTCGACGCTTACGGTCCCGAGCTTTGTTGACTCTGCAGCCAAAGAAGGCGCCGAGCTGATCGATCATGTTGAGAAGGAGATCAAGCGCGACACTGAGCTGCTGGAGAAGCTGAAGAATGACACAGGCGAGAACTCTGGTGGCGCAAGCGATGGAACAGCGGAGGGCTCAGCTGATGATGACGCTCCCAACGGCGTCGAGGTGGAAGCAACCGAGGAAGAGGCGGATCGCCAACGTGTGTTCCAGAAGAGGCAGCGCCACTTGGGCGACACCGTGCAAGAGCTTTCTCACAACATCTCGATCAAGGAGGAGATGGTCGAAAAAATCCGCCGCTCTCAAGAAAATTACGAGCGCATGCGGAACTTCTACGAGCAGAAGATGGCTCAGATGGCCGAGGAAGTCCGCACTGCCCAGGCTGATCGCGACAAGTTGGCTGAGGAAATTCAGCTGCTTCAGCACAAGGTCCAGAGCGAAGGCGATACGTCAGGCGGGAACGGACGTCTCACGAAGCTGTCGAGCGAGCTGAAGGCGAAAGAAGAGGAGCTCAACGCCCTGCGCCGTAAGCAGAACGAACTGAATCGCATCGTGGTTTTGAAGAGGAAGAACGAGACGCAACTCCGAGTGTTGACTTCAGAGATCTCCAACATGAAGAGGCAGAAGGTTGATCTCATCAAGAAGATGTCTGATGAGCGCAAGCGGTACGAAGAAGAGGCCAAGCAGCGGCGCCGCGAGATTATGAGTCTGAAGCGGTCTCAGCAGCGAGACAAGCAGCAGATCATGAAGCTGGGTTCGCAGAAAGAGGCGCAAGAGCGCGTCCTGAAGCGGAAGATGGAGGAAATGACGGCGGTGAAGCAGAGGCTGAAGCAGCAGCAGCAGCTGAATGCTCAGGCGAAGCGCATGAACGCTGCTCATGGACGCAAGCCATCGACAATGAAGAAAGCCGACCGCGATGCGAAGTGGCTATCGGAGCAAGTCAAGAAGCAAGCGGAGGAGCAGCATAAGCTTGAACAGCTACGGCGAGAGCGCGAAGCTGTCGCGAAGGAGATGGAGGCCCTCTACGCTCAACGCGACAAAATCGAGGCTGAGATCATGAAGCCGCTGTCCGCTCAGGACAGCATTCGCGACGTGTTGATGTCACCGATGCAGCCGTCTCCGCTCAGCCGCCGTAACAGCAAGCGCTTGGAGAGGGAGATGACGCCCGAGGAAGAGCAACTGATTTTTGACTTGGAGGAGCGTATTGAGGCCTGCCAGGCACGACTGGAGTACAAGGAGGAGAAGATTTCCGAGATCGCCGATGACGGCAGCGTGGGTACAGATGCTGCTCTTGTCAAGATCCAAAGTGCGCAGTCCCTCCCAGAGGCGCGGACACTTCTGAAGACTCTGTTCGGAATGGCAGTGGACGTCAAGAAGCAGGACCAGACCAAGGAACAGGAGCTTGCCAAGCTTCAAGTTGAAATGGCGGAACTCACAGCGCGGTTGGAGCAAGAGCGCGAGAAGACTCTGCAAATCAAGCAGAGCTACGAGGAGTCGCTCCAGCGTGTCATTCAAAGTGGTGCCGGCGGAAACATGGTCGATGAGCACGAGCCTCTCGACGAGCGCGCTCGCGTCCTGCTAAGTGTGTCGGAGGAGAGGAACTCGGAGCTGAAGAAGAAGTGCGGGGAGCTGGAGAACGTGTATGCGTCGGCTAACAGCGAGAACAAAGCGCTGAAGGCCAGACTCGCCCAGGATGAGCAGTACATGCTGGAAAGCAGAGAGCGCATTACTTGGTTGGAGGAGCAGCTGGCGCGGCTGAAGTCGACCAAATCGTCGAACCAGACCAGAGACCGACGCACCCGCGTTCAAGCGTCTGCGTCCCGAGCCCAGTCGTTGCCTATGACGCGAGATGCGAGCGGCCCATCCGAGTTTGGTTCTGCTTCGTGGGCGAACGACCAAGACGACGGCGATGAAGATATGGACTCGGGCGACCATGGCGATGCATCGTACGAGGATGACGTCACGATGCGTGACGAGAACGACGATACCGGCGATGAGCGGTTCCACGCCACATTCCCCGGTCGGCAGCGACGTGAGTATCGCGTGGATGTGGAACACATGAGCGACGATACGGGCAGCGGCCCGCTGTCTCAAAGAGGTCGGCGCAATCTCATCACGCAACGGCGGAACGATGTCGGTGACGCTGGGCATGGCGATGACGGGGATGAGAGCCACCAGTACTATCGGTCGGATTCGCCCACGGTCGGAAGCGACGACTCCTCCTCAACGGTGCCTTCAATCTTCTCGCGGCTGGCGAACCCAACAAACTTTACGGGGATCCACAAGAACCGCGTGCGCGAGAGCTTGAGCAAGCGGGAGCTCTTGCAGCGCACGTCAGACCAGAAGCGTTCGCGTCGCATCAAGGACCGGAACCAGATGCGCCCTCCACGTGCGACGACCCCGACCGATCGCACGGGCGGGTCGTTTGGGTTCAAGACTCTGCCGAAGAAGCCAAGCTCGATGCTGGAGGTGCTTGCCAACATCAAGCGCGAGAACGAGTCGGAGCAGCTGGGCAGTGCGTCCGGGTTGCGCCAGCCGATGTCTTACGTCACGACGGATCGCCCGCGCGACCATGACGATGACGACGACGATTCGGGGGCGGCCCCGCCGCCAGCTTCCATTGACGTCTACTCGCGTCTCGCGGGTCAGTACACTGCTTCGGCGCAGAGCAAGCTGAAGCATCCCCAGGTTGCTCGCCGCTCGAAGCCCGACGACGGCGATGCGTCGGCGGAAACCTTCGCGGCATCGAATGAAGATGAGGCGCACGGTGATGACGGACAGGAGGGTGGGAGGTACACGGACGAGGGCGAGGAGCTCGGCGACTACGACCCGCTCCTCGGGGGCACCAGCTTGGTGGCCCAAGTGCATGAGGACTACCGCGAGCGGCTGAACCAACGCGGCAAGTCGCAGCCGGGGGCCGAGGTGTAAGTGATATGGTTATCCCCGTCGCTGTCCGCTCTTCAAATCGCGGGATGAACGTCCGTTGCCGAGCATACGACGTGTAGCGTCGGGGCTTTTGACGGGCGACTGAGTGTTGAGTGAGTAAGTCCTCACTGCATGAAAGAGCGCGAGAGCAGCGAGCAGCCCGATACGAGGCGCAGAGATGGAATTGATTCGAAACGACACTAAAAAGAGAATGGAAACATAACTGAGAGCGCCCGCGACGACGATGAGGGTTGCGATGCGATCGCGCTCTCTTTTGGAACACACGCAGCGCAGCGTTCGCTCACGCAAAGTCGAGCTCCTGCTCCTTGATGGCCAGGTACTCGCCGTACGAGAGCTTGTGGATGGAGCTGCGGTAGCGCGTGACCTTGAGCGCGCCCAGCATCGCCTGCGTGACGCTGCGGCGGAAGCCGGCCTTGAGCATGAGGCTCGTGATGGCCTCCAGGTGGCTCCAGCCCTGCTCGCTCGCCACCTGCGGCAGGTACGTCGCGCTGTAAAAGTTGCCGCCGGAGTCGCTGAACTCGATGATGATGCCATGGACCCCGATCTGGACGTGGTTTAGCAGGCAAAACCCGTCAACGGCTCGGATCAGTTCACTAATGAAGAGCAAAGACTCGAGCCGCACCCACCTCCCAGTCGTCGTAGCGCTCGGCGTCCTCGTAGTCGACGAGCAAGGACACCGAGCAGCAAAGGCGCGGGATCTCGTGCGGCCCGATGGGGTCGAAGCGCCGGTCCTTGAGCGCGCTCTTGAACGTGAACTCGCGCAGGTTGCGCAGGTGCGTGGGAGCCAGCGTGCCGATGCACCCGCGCAGCTGCGTGCGGCCCGCGTCCTCGATCTCCCACGTCACGAACAGCGGACTGCGAGAGGAGGCACGCGTAAGTAGACGCCAAGAGCAAAGAGAGAGACGACGATAGATAATAGGACGCACAACTTCTCGTTCACGTCGAAGCGCGGGGCGGGCGCCTGATGGCCGCTAAAGTGCGCCTGCAGCGTGTCGAAGCAGAACACGACCATCGCCGCGCTCGCCATTGTGTCCGCGTCTACTGCTGTCGCTCGCTAGCCACCTGCGCCCCAAGAAGACGATGGAAGATTGTAATCAGGTTCCGTGGGCGCTTTGGGAACTTGAATAATTAACATCCACTCTTTGTAAGAACATGACCGAATAACGCTGATTGTACGGTGCTGGAGTGTCAATAACCTTCAAAACTGTATAAATCCCATGCAAATGGTATCGACGAAAGCTCCCAGTTAGGAGAGATAAAAAAAAATAGCATTAACTTCAACACCCTAGCAACGTGGAGCAAGCCAATAGTATGGCCTGAAATAACAAATATCTGAGCTACATCCCCATGACACACACACAAACCCAAACGCACTCGCAACGCTGCAACCACGCATCTACACGCAAACACACCTTCACCGACGGATTCACCGCATTCAAACACACCGCAGAGCGCCTTTTCGGACACACA